>APFE031456102.1:0-16576 GCA_000404065.3 Pinus taeda
AAAAACTAGAAAGGCCATACTTATTACTGCTAGATTAAGGAGCTGAAAATAGCTTACTCAATGGAAGAAATCATGAATAGAAACAAATGACCATAATATAAATATAAGTAAACATCTTAATATAGATGCCCCAATAATAATGACGCTAAGAGTAAACTCAATAACAACAAACCATGAAAAGGACCATCATCAAAAACCGGAGAAAATCAAAAAGGATTGATTAGTTCATCAATCCTTTTTTATTTTCTCCAGTTTTTGATGATGGTCCTTTTCCTGGTTTGTTGTTATTGAGTTTTCTCTTAGCGTCCTTATTATTGGGTATCCTATATTAAGATGTGTTTACTTATATTTATATTATGGTCATTTGTTTCTATTTCATGATTTCTTCCATGTAAGCTATTTTCAGCTCCTTATCTAGCAGTAATAAGTATGGCCTTCTAGTTTTTAAAAAATAACATATATATATTTATTATAAATCTGCCATTCTCAATTCTAAACTCCTTTTGAATAGTATTAAGAGTGATTAAATTTATAAATTTTTAAGCAGAAAAATGATTTAATAGTACATTAATAGTAAGTAGTAAAGTTTTACATAAATGAGCATACCTTTAATAAATAATTCGTGTATATATTTAGTTATTAACTCAACAATTAAATACCTATTACCTTTGAAATTATTTATTTTTTGGAACAAGAATATATAATTTATCCATGTAACCTAAATTATTTTTAAAAAGAAAATTTCTCAAACAAATAATAAATTTACTATAACCATTAGTAAGAATTTTTTACTATTCTTTATAACTAATTTTTAGATTATTATATAAAAAAAAATTAATATTTTAGTATTACCAATAACTAATAACCATTAATAAACTAAGGTTATTTAATTAATAAATCTAGATATTGTACCTAATCATACTAATTTCTAGAAATCAAATAATAAATTTATTTTAACCATTAGGAACATTTTATTAATAACCTATTTTCTAGAAATAGATTATTATTTTTTGATATTATGGTAATACTAATAACTAACTTATTATAAGCATTAATATTAATTGATTAATAACCTAATGTTATTTAATTAATAAATTACGTAAGATCAAGTTATTGTACCTAATTTTACTAATTTCTAGATTATCAACATTATAAAAATATTAAATTTGTTAATATAAGTTGGACTGGGTCCTAGGGTCAAAAATAGCCATTTATAGCCGTTAGAGTCTCTGCTCAGTCTATTTAACTTGCTTGGCCAGATCTGTTTCTTCAACTTGTCCTGACGATGAACCACACTAGTTGGTTCAAAACGCGTCGACAAAGGTCTCTTTCATGTGATTTATGCCGAAGCTCTTCTTATAACTATGATGAATCACGAAGCCTCAATTCTACAACACTAATTCTTATCAATCGTAGAGCTGGTGTAGAATGTGAAAGCCCCAAACAAAGATTCCCTCATGAAATGAAATGTAAATATTTTTGAAAATGTATTAAAAATGGGTTGAGTCAAAGGGACACAGATTCCATAGCTAAGGTTGCTTGCTTGGGATGTATAAGGTTTCCTTGCTATAAGAAATTTTAATTTTTTCTAAGATCCATTAAAGGTTGGTTGGTGTGACTTTAATAGACTAGTTTCTGAGTTTAATTTGGTTGTAAGTTGAAGTACATATGCCTGTGTTTCCTTGGGAGACACTCATAAGGCAAAAAGGACAAGAATTAATGGAGCAAGAAGGTTATGCATGCAACAAGGATAGGAAATTCAATCTTTGCGTAGAATAGGACAAAGAAGGGGGTTCAACCTCACTAAGGGGGAGGGCATGATTCGATTTAGGTGGCCATAAAGAAAGGAGAATTCAATATTCATTCAAACTCACTGAACAACATAGAAGAGGAGGAAAAACAAGAAGTTTTACAAAAGAGAAGACTGTGATATCAGTTTTGTTGGAAATATTGGCATGAAGAAGGTTTCTCCTTGGTGTGGAACAACACCCTCTGGATTCCTTGTATAGCCAGAGGGTGGATATGGGATTTCTTTGGATTACCTTGATGGCTGGGGTGGAGGGTTGTTCTTTGGATTCTTGGAGGGAGGACCTCTTAAGCATTTCCTATTGATTGTATTTACAGTGGGTTTTGGGTTCGTTAAAGAGGGTGGAACCATTGTGTTTTGTTTTAAGGGTGGATACTTTCTTCTCAGGAGTCCCTTGAGATTCTTGGGTGGAAGCAGCTAGCCTCTAGATTCCATGTTTGTGCTTGGGTGGAGAAGAAGCCTCTGGATTCCCTATGTGTTTGATTGGCTACCATTGGGTAGTTGTAGGGTGGATACAACTGGCATATGAATTCCCTGTGCATTTTTTAACTCTTGAGTGGATGGTGGGAGGAGGAAGGATGTCCTCTAGAGTCTTTGTTTCGACTAGTAGTTGGTGTTTCAGTCTTTTGAGTAAGCCCCTCAGTCTCTAGAATCTGGCTTAGGGGGTGACAGTTACAAGTGAGCTTGGTTGTAATTCTCTATGGATGGGTGTAGATCCATTTTCCTAGACTCAATTTCCTTGGAAGTTTACAAGATAAGTGATATCATGTATTTAAAATAATAATGAACATACATTTTGCATGTGTGGATTGAAATGATGCTTATAAATGTAATGAACATGTGTTTGGATTTTTGGATTGAAAGAGTGCATATAATTTAGTGGACAGAGACTGAGCTCCTATTATTCACCTAAATTCTTAATACAATGTGCAATGTTAAGGCTATGAAATGATCTACAAATAACCTTATCTAAAACCATAACAATAAACAACACAGTAACTCGTTTTATTACAAGTATAATGATTACATTGGAAGAAAGTTTATCATCATAGGGACTGTGTGTATATGTTGGCTACAAGCCTATGCTACAACTTATATGGAAATTTGTTGATGTTGAGGATTACCTCCTCTCTTAACTTTAATAACTCATAACTTTGCATTAGAGGCTTCTCCAGCCTTGCATTTTCAGTAGCCTAGAGGTCTTCGACAAGCACCATAATGTTATTGGTCAAGGAATTGTGAGCCTTAGGGTGCACCTTGGTGCAAGGATATTCAAGCAGTATCGATATCCTCATAGCCCTCTTGACATCTTGTGAATTCCATGGGCTCAATAGGAGAAGCTCTGTCATAAGCTCAAGAAGGGTAGTGTTGGTGTTGGACTCTCGAATTGTCCTCAATTTTGAATAAGATCAAGAGGGGTAGCGTTGGTGTTGGACTCTCGAATTGTCCTCAATTTTGACATCTTTTTTCCTTATTTTCACCCATTCCATATATATTTTAGTATATATTTATAGTTTATAAGGTCATCAATGTCATTTCAGCTATAACAAAAGGTATCAAATCATTTAATTCCCATAAACTAGACTTTCTTCATGAAATTGATTAAAATATCTCTTTGGCTATCGAATTGTAACATTTCCTCAGTTGAATGAATGTTTCGTAGCTCGAACAATGGTTAGACATGATGGAGAGACTTTCAAGGTGAACAAAGGCTATGGGAAGATGTAAAATGTAAATTACATGCTCATCCACCTATTGTTCCAACTCAAGAGATCGACTAGATTGAGAATCCATTGTTCAAACATCTAGGTCAACAACATTTTATTCATACACAAGTTTTTTTGGAAGCGGTTTTGGCATCAAGTGAGCGTGGAGAAAAAGAAATCAAGCAAGAAATTTTGATGTGGCTGACGTGCAGAAGAATATTTGCATGATTTTCTATGACAGAGCAAATCATGCCAAATCTATTTCTTAGTCAAAATAAAAAATTAAAAAAAAAAAAAAAAAAAAAAAAAAAAAAAAAACTATGTTATCGATCTATTAAATTGCGTCTAGGCATTTATTTCTTAAAGTTGTTAATTCATTGATGTATAAATATCTCATTTCTCTACAATTTGAGATAATAGAAAATAGATTTTTATTACTATGTTTTAAATTGTGAAAATAATCTCAACTTTTATAAATATAAATGTTATGTTCCTAAAATGTGAATGCATCTATAGCAGATTTAATTTGGGTTTATAAGGCCTTACACTCAACATGAGGCCCCCCTGGAGAGCTATAAGACAGTTTAGATTCTTTTATTTCATTATTACAATTGGATTGATATTTATTTTCCTCTATTCAATTTCTTTCCATTTACTTACTATTGATTTTACTACAAAGGATTGAGCACTCACTAAACTTTAAAAAAAAAAAATCAAAAATATTTTGAATTGCTAGTTTTCTTCATTTAGATTTTCCACTTAGTCTAAGATTTAAATGTTTGAATTAATTCAATTCTCCATTGTGCACATTAGTAATTTGTCATAAGTTGAAATTTCATTTCGATTAGTTGGATTTTGAAACAAGCTTTGATTCTACTAATAGAATAGGATTTTAATTCATTGCAATAGATTAAGATTTCATTTCAGCAAGTAGATTAGCTCTTTCAATTTGATGCTATTAGAATAATCCTCTTGATTCATGCAATTATAAATAGACCTTACCATTTGATAGAATTATATTAATCCTTTCAATTCCGTTCAATTAGACAGCCTTTTTCATTCATGTAACTAGAATAATCCTTTCAATTCAATGCCATGAAATAGTCCTTTCTTCAATTCAAAATAGAATGATCTTTTCAATCTAATCTTGCTTTTTTTAAACATACTTTTTCTTTTCAATTTTGATAGAAATAAATTGTCGTAAACTTGAAATGATTTAATCTTAATAGTTCATTTTTGACAATTTCCTTTAACTACTTTGTCATTCTCAATAAAAAATAGAGCTCCTAGCATATATTGTGCACATGCATTTCATAAGTACACAAACCTTGGTTTCAAAATTAATGAAGTAATTTAACTACCAAATAAAGTACCCAAAATTTTGGTTTCATTATCGTGGAAGTGTATATACGAATTTATTTTTGTTTGCATATCATATTATATGTATTCATTCTTTATATGCGTAGTTAAAATCATATCAGAATCATCTAGGATGAATTTATAGAGAACAAAATTATAAGGGTAGATTTATAAGTAGAACTAGAGGAAGTATTTCAATACCAACATCACCAACCACCTCCGCTAAACCATGTAGTGCCACACCATCCACTGACACTCACATTCCATCCATAGCAAGTAGACATTTCCTCAGGTACATAGGTCCTAAATTCAACCTAGGAACTCACCAAATTCATCCATGGAAGTTGCAGTTGAAGAACCCACATCCCCTATTGAAGGAGTTGTGTTTATCTCTTCAATAGGTGAACAACTCCTACGACAAGAATTAGAAGTTCCTAGTGAGGAACAGAAAGAAACTTTTTATGAGATACCATTAGTAGAAGAACCAGAGGAAGAAGCAGACAACCCTATTATTGAAACTTACATTAGCTCTGAGGAATATACAATGGTAGGATAGGGGGAAGGAGAAGTAGACAATGTATATGGTGAACTTAGGATTGGTGGAGGAATAGGTAGAGGAGAAAATAGAGGAGGTGGACAAACTGGTAGAAGTGGAATGGGAGAACAAGACCCTTATAGATTCCCTATCTTTGATGAAGATACCACAGCTACTATGAAAAACATCTCATCTTCTATTCTTCCCAATTTTTAAGGCTTAATAACTGAGGATCCTGAGACATTTCTTTTTCAGTTTGAAGTACTATGTAGATCCTATGACTATTTAATTAATACCCAAAAATCGAAATTGTTTCCAGCCACTCTAAAATATGGAGTACTTAAATGGTTCATGGGCTAGGAACACACTCTATTAGAACATGGGACAAAATGAAGAGAGTATTCCTAGAAAAATACAAAGATTATTGTATGCATAATAACCTTAAGGATGAATTCTTTAAGATGATTCAAAAAGAGGATGAAAACCTTGAAGATATGGTGGAAAGGTTTTCCTAGAACATCAAAAGATCTCAAATGCACAATTTAGATCACGAGACATTAAAAATTATTTTGCTAAAAAACATAAGGTATGAGTGGATTGATCTTCTCAATTTATTGGGAAAATTAGATGTCTCCCAGTTGTCATTCGATTAAATCGGTGAGTTGTGCAAACATATTTCAAGAGATAGGGATAGATATGGTAAGAACCCAAGAGATACAATCATGTCAAAAGTCAGCAAATCTACATATGGAATAGTAAGTAGAGAAGAATTAGGAGATTTTCTTGATAATTTCAAAACAGATATCCTTGGAAATCTTATTAAACAACTAGATGCTTTAAAGACACAAAACAAGAAAAACTTTGAGAATATTGCATTATCTATTTTTTGTCCTATGTGTCAGAAAAATAATCATCTAAGAGAATGTCCTCTTGATAGTATAGAAATTTCTGCCATCTATGCAGAAAATCACAATACAAATGAATGTCCCTCAATACCTGGGCTTAATATTGTCTCTCAGGATGAAGCTAGATCAAGTCAAGTTGAATCACTTTTCTTTATTGGTAAAATACCATGGCAATCTCAACAAACATGTATGGCACAAGGCCTCAATACTCAATAGAAATCATATGCACAACACAGAGCAATTGGAATGCACTCATTCTTTGGAAACCTTGGCCACCTCCACCTCAAAATCCATCTTGGGAACAAGGTCGAAATAATTATTATGATAGAAATTGCCAGTATCCCCAATTCCAACAACCATATCCCCCATACCAACCTCAGTATAACTCTCCTCAACCTACTCAACCACAGTTCCAAACATAACAATCAAATCAACCACTTCCATCACCATTCACTCTATTTCCTCATAAATCCAATCAATTACCTTCTCAACCACTTCCAAACCCAAATAATAAAAATCCTCAACAACCCATTCATAATGTCGAGGGTCCAAACTTTCAAGGCTACATGATAGTCCCCTAGGTATAAATGATGTCCAACTTAGATCTGGTAGGGTTTGGAAAATAAATCACCACCAGTTGTCATCTAATAATTCAAGGAGGGTTAAATTCTTGAAAAAGAGGCATCTCTTGGTCAAGAAAAGACTCTTCCATAGGAAGATACTCCTACACAATTAGATGACAACCAAATAGATCCAACTCCTATAATTCCTCTGGTAGAAAAACCTTTTGTTTCCCCACAAAATCCTCCTTTTCCTAAGAGACTCAAAATTGATAAGGGTATAGAAAGAAAAATTGGTTTACCTAAATATAATATGCTAGATGGAAGCCCTAAGGGTTAGCTCAGTTGGTCAAAATCAGTGCCTCGCCATTTGGGAGGTCATAGGGTCCATTCTGCCCGAAGCCCTTCAGATTAGGCCTTGCTAGTGGGCTGCGGAGCTAGATTCCTTTCAGGGTCAATCAACCCAGATTTTTCCATGGATGTAGCAGCCACCCATTGACCAAGGTGTCTGTGAACCACAGCCCAAAAACATATGCTAGATGATTTGAAAAATATTTTCATCAAAATTCCTTTGCTTAAAGCTATAAAGAAAATACCTATATTTGAAAAAAAAATAAAAAATAAAGGAGTTGTGCAATAAAAAACTAGGAAGAAAAAGAAAAAAAATGTTAAAAGATTAAATTGTGTAGAAAATCCTTGAAACCTTGCAACTGCTAATGGGAGAAAATTGATATGTGAAAAACAAGATTTTTCTACCAAAAAATTTGGAAGAAAACAATGAATAAAAACACAATCACACATATAACACACAATATATCTAGGGAACCCAACTAGGAAAACCCCCTTTTACTTGTATTAAATCAACTCAGAAATATGATCTATTACATAGAATTTGATTCAAGCCTGAAGCTACCTACAATATTGATCAAATCTTTACATAATAATTTCCAAACACTTAGGCAAATAAGGCATGTAAGGAAATCCCATTTTATAGTGCAAATCCAACCCTTAAAAATTGGAATTTCTCGTATTTCCTTACTCAATTCCCAAGAGAATTACTCTGCTTTCTTTTCAACCTCTACACAAAAACTTTTGTACAATGAATAAATAGATGTGTGCCTTCATTCAATCTCAATAGGAAATTCGAATTGCATGACCTACTAGGGTTAAATTTAGTAGTTGCCACTAGTTAACTGAGATTTAGTTGAGTTAACAAAAAACAAACTACTCAACTAAACTCAAGAACTCAAGTCTATCTCTATTCTAGAACTAGAGATCAGTTAATTGACAGACACTATTGTTTAACTCCACTAGAAATCCATATTTTAGCTATCAACTAGTACAAAAATCACTCAAATCCATCTAATTCAAATTAACTAATAATTTTAACTAGTGATAGACCACATCACACCTGTTAACTGACAACTAACTCAAATTTCTGTGAGTCTGAATTCAAATTTTATTCTTTGACTAAGGCACAAGCCAAAAGAATCCATTCCTTGCTACATTTTCAAAAAATTGGTAAGAAATATTGTAGATATTATGATGGGGAAACCAATAGTTAAAAAATATCTAGATCCTGGTAACCCTATTGTAAAAGGTCACATCAATGGTATTGAAATTCCAAACACTTTGAATTATTTGGGAGGAGCCACTAATATTATGAGAAAACAAACTATGAATCAATTAAAGGTTCATAATATTCAATATACCCCAACCTTACTAAAATTAGTATATAGATCTATTATCAAACCAAATGGGATATTAGAAGATGCATTTGTATCTTTTTAATTTATGGGAGTGTCCTATTGATTATATGATTTTAACTCCCAAGAATAATTTAGGACGCCATCCATTGATCTTTGGCAGACTTTGGCTAGCTACAGTTGATGCATTTATAAGTTGTGGATTTGGTGATATGTACATTTCTTATGGTACCTCTACTAAGAGATTCACATTGTATCCACCTACAAAAACAATAACTGGAATAGAAAGTGAAGTTTGGATTAATGATGATAATGAAGACTTTGATGAGATTCAACCAATATTAACTCTTTTAAAAAGAGATGAGGAGGATTAATTGATAAATCTGATGAATAATAATGGTTCTTATTCATATTGTAAACAATATCAAAGTTTTCAAGAGCAATGTAATATTGAATATTTATCGTCTCATTAAATAGCTTTACATTCTACGGACAAGTTTGGCAATTCCTTAGTAGAACTTTTTCTTGAAAAAAACATTAAACATTAATAATAAATTCAAATAATTTCAAAAGAGGAAATTGATAAAGATGGTACAAAAACATTCTTTTGCATATGCATGGGAATATACTAATATGAAGGGAATTGATCCTAACACATGTATGCATCACATTTACATTCAGGAAAACGCCAAACTAGTTAGAAAACCTTAAAGAAGGATGAATCCTAGTATGAGAGAAATTGTTAAGGAGGAATTACAAAAGTTGCTTAGTGTGAATTTTATATATCTGATATCAAATAGTCAATGGCTCTCACCTTTAGTGATTGTTCCAAAGAAGAATGGAAAATGGAGTGTGTGCATTGGTTAAAGGAAATTGAATAAGGCCACTTTAAAATATCATCTTCCACCAACTTTCATTGATCAAGTACTATATACCTTAGCAAGGAAGAAATATTTTTCATTTATTGATGGTTTCAGGGGATATAACCAAGTCCAATTGCCACCAGAAGATCATGACAAAACAACTATTACATGTCCATGGGGTACATATGCTTATAGGATACTTCTTTTTGGGTTATCTAATGCACCTGAAACATTTCAAAGAGTGGTTTTAGGTATCTTTTATGATCTAATGCATGATTTTGTAGAGGTTTACATGGATGATTTCACACTCTATGGAAAAACTTTTGAAGAAACCCTTGAAAAATTAGAAAAAAAATTCATTATATGTAAGGAAGAAAACCTTTCATTAAGCCATGAGAAATGTTTTATGATGTTTAATGAGGGAATATTTTTAGGCCACCATATTTCGGGCGATGGAATTAAAGTGGATGCATCTAAGGTATAAGTAATTTTTGAAATTTTAGTTCCTACTTGTCAAAGACATATTAGAATTTTTATTGATTTTACAAGAAAAAATAGAAAAAGTTCTCATTAGATGTAAGAAAACAAACCTTTCATTAAGTCATGAGAAATTTTTTATGATGTTTATTGAGAATTATTTTAGGCCATCATATTTCAGGTGATGGAATTAAAGTGGATGCATCTAAGGTAGTAGTAATTTCTAGAATTTAAGTGACTACTTGTCAAAGAGATGTTCTAATTTTTCTTGTTTTTACATTATATTCTAGAAGATTCATAGAAAACTTCACAAAAATAACCTCTCCATTTTTTAAACTTCTTACAGAAGATTGTGAATTTGTTTGGAATTTAGATTGCAAGAAAGCATTTGAATCATTGAAGTAAAAAATCATTGAAGCACAAATGTTAAGAGGACATAATTGGTCTCTTCCTTTTCATATTTCAACTGATGCTTTAGATAAATCTTTAGGAGTTGTGTTGGGATAGAAAGATCTAACTCCTTATGTTATCTATGATACAAGTAAAATTTGACTCCTACAAAGTTAAATTATGCAGAAACAAAAAAGGAGTTTAGTTGTTGTTCATGCCATTAATAAGTTTCGACACTATATCACTGGTTATGAAAATTTCATTCATACATATAATTTTTTTGCTAGATATATAATGAATAAACCAATTATTAATAGCAATATTACTATATGGTTTTTATTAATAGCAATTCAATATTACTATTCTTGGCAGACTAGGAATGGAAAACACAGTTGTTGATTTCCTTTCTAGGTTGTAGAATGATAATAATGATACTCATGTGAAGAATAATTTTCCTAATGAATATTTTTTTGCAGTGTCTAATGAAAATACTTGGTTTATATATATTTCTAACTTTTTGGCAACTAGATAGTTACCCCCACAATTATCGTCTAAAGAAAATAATAAAGTTATCAAATCCAATGTACCTTATTCATGGATTGAATGAGAGTTGTATCGAACTGGACTTGATTTGATTATCTTGAGATGTGTTTGGGAGGATGAAGTACCAGAGATATTAAAATATTTCCATGATGAACCATGCCGATGAAACTTTGTTGATATAAGAACTTCTTATAAAGTCCCTCTTTTGGGATATTATTGGCCTTCTATTTTTAAGGATGCCAAGGAATATGTCAAAAGATGTGATAGTTGCCAAATATTGGGAAAACATATTCCATCATATGAGATGCCTCTGCAACCTCAAGTAATTGTGGAGCCTTTTGAAATATAGGCTATATATTTTGTTAGTCCAATCAATCCTCCATCTAATAAGAAAAGGTATATACTTATTTGTACAGATGGTGTTACAAAATTGGTAGAAGCTAAACCACTTCCTTTTGCTACTGAAAATATTGTAGTTACATTTCTTTTTTAGGATATTTTTACTCATTTTGATGTCCCAATGGAAATTGTGATAGATCAAGGTACTCAATTCACATCAAAGTTGGTGCAAAAAATAATGGAGCAATACAAGATCAAACATCAAAAGTCTACTCCATATCATCCACAAGCCAATGGGTAAGCAAAATCTTACCATAAGGTACTCGAAGCAATCCTGGCCAAGACTATACACTTGAATAGAAGAGATTGGTTAGAAAGGCTTCTAGAGGAACTTTAGGCATATTTTACTACATGGAGAAATACTACGGAACACACTCCATATGAGCTTGTCTATGGGAAGTAAGTTTTGCTTCCAATTGAATTCCAAGTGTAGAGTTTCAGAAAAAAAAGGCGAATTTGGGCCTCGATCTATCTGAATCTCAAAAAAAAGGGTTAGCACAATTGAACAAGCTATATGAGATCCCAAGATGTTATCCAAAGAACCAACACATTCCAGCAGCAAAGATTGAGATGGCATGACAGATTCATCAAATTTAAGAAATTCAAGTGAGGTGACTGGGTTCTTCTTTTTTACTCTTAGTTCAAAGAATTTCAAGGAAAATTTCAAACTCACTGGCTTGGTCCCTATGAGATAGATATTGTCTTTGAAAACGGAGAAGTTAGAATCAAAATTATTAATGAAGGAAATATTATCTCCCTTGTTAATGGTCATAGACTAAATTTATATCACAAGCCCTTGGCAAGAGAAGAAATTTTCAAATGTTTGCAAAATAATTATAATTTCAAGTTGGTTGAGAAAAGAGATCTTTCTCTTCATCTTCTAACTAATTTGTAATTTTCTATCCTTAAATTGAAAATATATATATAAACATGAAAACCAACATTGTTGGCATGTCTATACAGAAAATATTAATTGAAAACCAAGAATTCTTGGCAGTTTATATTTTCATAATTCCTTGTCTTGTCCCATTTTCTTTTTTATCCCTCCTTTTTCTTCTCATAAATTTTTCAAGTTCAAATATTTTTGGAGGCCTGGATTTATTCAAGTATTTTCAGAGATTAACAACACCAATAAATATTAGCCACATCATTAGCAGTATGATTTTCAGAAATTCATAGTGTTTTAAAATACGACTAGATAATTTGTCAATTTTCATAACAGGGTTTAAACTTCACAGCTAAGTGACAAACTTGAAAAAGTGAATCGATCATCATCCGAATCACACCATGTAAAATGGATAATTTCCTACAATAAAAGGTACAAAAAGGTGCGTACAAAGGATATTAAATCATTTTTCATTACAGAATGATAGATCTATGGGGTTCAATAATTTTTCATTTGCCTCTCTTTAAAATGATCACAGTGTACTTTAATTTATCATACTTACACCTGACCTCCTTACCAATTCATTTCATTATGAAAATTTCCTTCCACCATATGTAAATGATTTGAAAAATCCCAACAGTCCTATAAAAATGGATCAATTGAGCTCATGGGGAATCATTAGCAAAGGAGGTGTCATATTCAAATTCAATCACTTGCCTATTTCATTCATATCCTACCTCTACCACCTTTACTCATTCGCTTCCATATCCATCTCCATTCATTCCTATCAAGAAAAAGCTAATTTTAGGGATTGACTTCCCTTCCATCATGGGTGTTATTGTCAAGTTTGAGCCACAGGGAGAAAAAAAAAAAAAATAGCACCTATTCGAAGGGAAGAGACCAGCTACAAAAAGTGAGATGGCTTCAGTTCTTTGATAAATTCAGTGGACATGAAGTAGAAGTTACATGGTCTTTTTCTAAAGCCTTTGATGGTATAAAGGTTGAGATAACGGATATCAAGCTCAAAATTTATGAGTCATTCATAGTAGAGGCAACAGGACTGCCTCAAAATGGATTCAAAGGCTTAGCGATAAATACTAGAGAAACATTTTGCATAATTCACAGATGGACACATCAATATTTAAGAAGGGAATACTAGTCACTGCATTGAAGACCAAATGGAGGAACTTTATGCTCATCCTCTAAAAAAAATTTAACTTGTGAAGGAAGGTTTGGTACTATGCTCTTTTACCATGCTCAACTACTCATGCATTTTGTAAAAGGAAAGGAAATGAATTTACATTATTATTTAATGTGGAGTTTAAATAAAATGGCCTTGAATATTCGGAGATATTATTAAAATATTGATAGAGTCTTATATCACCATGGTTTGATAAATATTCTTGTTGAAGTTCATCTAGATTTTATTTATGATAATTGGTAATATTTTCTACTTAGAAATCACTCTATAGAAGCTTAAAAATAAGTATAATTGCCAAAATCAAAGAAAATATGACGAAGAGAATCACAAAACCTAACCCTGAAGTTGTTTTCGAAGAAGAGACTGTGACTATAAATTAAGCAGAACAGATGGAAACTCTACCATATGAACAAAGGGACAACACACTCCCCTTGGTCAGTTTTTGAAAAAAAAATTAAACAGAAAATTGAAAAACAAAGGGTTAGAAGAAACTTAAGGCCACTTCAATAATTAAGCACTTTGAAGCAATAAAAGGAATAGTGGCTAGACAAGGGACAAGGAAAAATATGAAAGTCAAGAAATGAGACGAAAATTATCCAAGAGACAGAGGAATCAGGCTTGAAGTTGAGAAGGAGTAAATGCATTTATAAGTGTTTGAATATACAAGCATAATCAGAACCTCCTAAAATTGTTAATATTGATGAAGAAGCTCATAGTGTAGATGAAGTTGCAAGGGAACCACCATTTCATCAAGCTCCAAGTCGAACTACAAAGACAACTGAAATTGATCTCATCCAATAGCATATTTATGGCTATGTGGAAAAACTAGAGTAGATGACACAACTCAAGGTACATTATCCTCTAAAAACTGAATATGAAGATATTTTTAATGAAAAAGTTCCTTCAATTGATGACGTTCCTCAAAAAGAACAAGAAATTGTAGATGCTCTGAAACAAGATATATGTGAGCTAGAAATATTAAACAAGCATCTCAAAGAATAAAATGAGGCAATGAAAATACAAAAAGAAATTTTTAGGACTCAATATGATAGTATGTTATTGAAACTATGCAAATGGTATAAGAAAAACAAGAAAATCGAGGCCAACAACAAGATTCTTAGAAATAGTCAGAGGATTGCAGGGAAGGATCTTAATGAGGAAACCAAGACTAGAACTTAATGTTAAGAGTTGAAGGGGAACCACCAGTTCAGATGTTCTAATCCAACTTTTGTAAATAGTATATTAAATAAAACATTGTACCAATTTTGAAGTTTTGGTGTATGAGGACATGCAACACCCTTGGCGTGAGGGAATGTTGGACTCTCAAATTCTCCTCAATTTTGACATCATTTTTCCTTCTTTTCACCCATTCCATATATATTTCAGTATATATTTATAGGTTATAAAGTCATCAATGCCATTTTAGTTATATCAAAAGGTATCAAATCTGTTAGGTCCCTACAATACTAGTGATGGCCCCATTAATATTGTAGTTGTATCCCTTATTAATATTGTTGTGCCCCAATTGTCCCCATATTGTTATTACTATGCCCCATAGAATCCCTCTATTGTTATTTTTGTGCCTTTATATTATTATTGTTAGGTCGGCTTGGTTATATTGTCACCCCTTAGACTCCTATATATAAAAAGGAGGTTTTATCATTTGAATCATCCAAGAATTGTTCATTTGTGTAATGTAAAGGAGGCTTCCCCCTCGAAGACGCTGAATTCTAAGGCGTTCAACTATCTTTTCTATCTTTTTGTGAGTTGGTTCCATAACAGTTGGTATCAGAGTTTTGGATTCTAGGGTTTCGCTACTCCAAATAGGTCATCGTGGAATTTTCGCTATAATTTGTTTTTTGCGACGTTTCAGAAGTTAAAAAAAAAAAAACATTTGAGACGAGATCTCGCTGAACCTCGGGTCCGAATTTCAGAGCTTTTTGCGCTATATTTGCATAGATATGATCTGAGGAAGTTGGTCTTTTTGCAGACTCCTGAATTACATTCCAAACAGGTGACCTAGGAAAAATCGTCATAACTTTCTCTCTAAACATCAGATTGAAATTTCATAAGAAGGTACAAAAAGAGGATGGACTGTAGTTTCTTGTATATATTTTTTAGAGCTAGAGGCTGAAACAATAACACGTGGCATGTTGTATAAATTCACTCTACTGAACTAGTTTATAATCAGGTCACTCGAGATATTTGGAATAACTATTCCCTAGAGAATCCAATTTGGATTAGACTAGTGACATTGGAAAGAGGATGTAGAGGGTTACTACAGGTCGCAAATTCAGAACTGGATGATCTGAAATTATAAAGATACATCATATTCAATATCAAGATCCTACAAAGTGAAAAACGTTTGTAGTTTTTTTTTAAATTTTTGCATAAGCTTGGTTTGAAAAATTAGTTTGAAGGAATTCAAAGGGCATAGTAAAGTATTATTATCGGTAATTGATGCCCTGAGGAAAGAAAATGCAAACACCTAGTAAGCAACTGGAAAGCTCTAGCATGACTCATGAAGAAGAGGAATAAATGCAACATGATATATCAAAATTACGAGACCGAGTGCAACAAGTGTCACTTGCACAAAAAGTAACAAAATCTAATATGGATGGTTTAAAGAAAGATGTAGAAGCTAAGATGGATGGTTTAAAGAAAGGTGTAGAAGCTAAGATGGATTGTTTAAAGAAAGGCGTAGAATCTAAGATGAATGACGTAGAAGTTAAGATGGACGATTTAAAGATAGATTTGAAGACAGATTTGAAGATAGGCATGGAAGATTTGAAGACAGGCATGGAAGATTTGAAGACAGATTTGAAGACAGATTTGAAGATAGATTTGACATAGTTTCTACAAGAAATGCTTACTAATGGTGAAAGGGTAGTAAAGGAAAGATGAGAACAAAAGAAATGTTAATCATGATTTCATAGACTCTAATGTTGGATTGAAGACCCACCATATTCAAAAAATCGATATGAGGAAGTTTGATGGCAAGGATACCGCAACATGTATACTACAGATGGATCAATTTTTTGATCTCAATAATGTGCAAAACACACAAAAGGTACGTATTGCAAATTTATATTTGGAAACAAATCAGTTTGTATGGTATCAATGGCTTTTCTCTCGTAAACAAATTATCACTCAGCAATTTTTACGGAAGAAATGATAGCACATTATGAGGATACAAAAAGAAACACTTTTTTTAGCCAATTGATAAGTCTCAAACAAAA
>APFE031456102.1:20831-113638 GCA_000404065.3 Pinus taeda
TATTATTATTGTTAGGTCAGCTTGGTTATATTGTGACCCCTTAGACTTCTATATATAGAAAGGAGGTTTTGTCATTTGAATCATCCAAGAACTGTTCATTTGTGTAATGTAAAGGAGGTTGCCCCCTCGAAGAGGCTGAATTCTAAGGCATTCAATTATCTTTTCTATCTTTTCATGAGTTGGTTCCATAACAAAATCATTTAATCCCCATAATCTAAACTTTCTTTACGAAATTGATTAAAATATCTCTTTGGCTTCCAAAATGTAACATTTTTGTATATGACTGGATTTTTTGTAGCTCTACCAATGGTTAGATATGATGAAGAGACTTTTAATGCAGAAAAAGGATTTGCGAAATACAAATGTCGAGGACATGCTCATCCACCTATTGTGCCAACTCAATAGATCGACCAGATTGAGAATCCATTTGGTCAAACATCTAGGTCAACACCATTTTGTTCATAAGAAAGGTTTTCTGGAAGTAGTTTCAGCATCAAGTGAGTGTGGAAAAAAGGAAATCAAGCAAGTGATTTTTATGTGGTTGATGTGTAGAAGAATATCTGCATGATTTTATACGATAGAGAAAATCATGACAAATCTATTTCTTAGTCAAAATCAAAAACTATGTTATCGATATATAAACTTTCCTCTTGACATTTCTATCTTAAATTTGTTAATTCATTGTCATATAAATGTTTGCTTGCTCTGCAAGTTGAGATAATAGACAATATATGTTGATTACTCTCTTTTAAATTATGAAAAGACTCAGTTTTTATCAATACAAATGATTTTTTCTTAAAATGTAAATGTGTCTATAGAAAATTTGATTTCAGCTTATAACGCCTTACACTCAACAGGAGGGCCCCCTTGAGAGTAATAATATAGTTTATATGCTTTGATTTCATTGTTACAATTGGATTTACATTTAGTTTACTCTGTTAAGTTTCTATCTATTTACATACTATTGATTTTACTACACAAGATTGAGTGCTCACTAAATTTAAAAACATTAAAAAATATTTTGAATTATTAGTTTTCTTCATTTATATTTTCCACTTAGTCTCATATTTAAATGTTTGAATTAATCTGGTTCTCTATTGCACACATTAGTGACCTATAATAGGTTGAAATTTCATTTTGATTAGTTGGATTGTGAAGCAAGCTTTGATTCTGCTAATAGAATAGGATTATAATTCATTGTAGTAGATTGAGATTTCATTTCAGCGAGTAGATTAGTTCTTTAAATTTGATGCTATCAGAATAATACTTTTGATTTCATGTAATTAGCAATAAACCTTTCCATTTTATGCAATTAGATTAATCCTTTCAATTCCACGCAATTAGATTGCCTTTTTCATTTTGTGTAACTAGAATAATCCTTTCAATTCAATGTCATCAGTGTAGGTTTTAACCCCGTACAGAACTTACCTGCACATGAATTCTAAAAAATAAAAAATAAACAATGGTGAGAGCATAACACATAAAACAAATATACACAGAGATTTTCCCATGGATCCCAAAACCAAGACTACCAGATTGATTTTTCATTTATGTTTCTTTCAATGTTAAAATACATATATATACATAATCCAGATCATACTACTCCATATATATACATGTCGAAGCATCCATAAACCTGAATCCATTAACCCTTGATTAGAACATAACCGTAGTTCCCTTGACCGGATCTACAAAATACCATGGACCGAAAACCATCGCGCCCAAAACCATGTGTGAAATCCATACACAAAACCATAGGTAGGTCCGCCCACCTAATATAGGGTCCAAAAAAAAATCTCGGGGCATTGCCACAAACCCAGTAGAAGGGGGCTACTGCCCCCTTCAAACCCCCCGACGGGGGGTTGTCGCCCCCCCTCTCACCCCCCTGCTACGCATCGACACATCAAAGGGGGGTCTAGTAGTGGAAAGAATATAACATAACCCAACAATCAGATAGTCTTTTCTTCAATTCAAAATAGAATGATATTTTCAATATGATCTTATATTTTTGAAAGCATACTTTTTCTTTTCAACTTTGGTAGAAATAAAGTGCATTTAAAATTGAAATGAGTTAATCTTGATAGTTCAGTTTTAATAATTTCATTTAACTTCTTTGTCATTCTAAAACAAAAATATAACTCCTAGCATATATTGCATGCACTACATAAGTACAAGAACCTTGGTTTGACAAATAATGAATTAATTTAACTACCAATTAAATTACTCAATAGTCGATAAGGGCTTAGTGACCCATAGAGGCCATGGTGGAATGCTAGCGTAGATCTAGTTGGTTGTAGAACCCCTATGGCTGATCCATGAACGACGTTATGCTCGAATGGCGAAGTTTTTCACAAATCTAAGTTGTGATGAAGTTGGGTGGGGACTCAACTTATTGCATCGAGAGGCACATTCTATAACCCAATATGACCTCGATGTGTAAGTATGTTCATGCTCGAAGTTAAATTTTAGTTAATGTCATCCAACATAAAAATAAAAAATAAAAAATAAAAATAAAAATAAAAATAATTAGAAATCTAAATAATGTTTATGTTCGTCTCTCAAATAAATAATAACAATGAAAATAGAAAAAACCACTACCATTTCTTAAATAAAAGTAAAAAGGTTAATTCAACACGAAGAATCCAAAAGATTGCTCTAAAATATTTTAATATTGCTTTTAATTAATTATTTGTAAAATGAATCTTTAAAAGGAAAACCATATCAACTAGATATATTAAAATATCTATACACATAAATATTTCCACTTCATATTCGAAAATATTCACTTGATGTAGTTTTATTATTAATTTTGTTATCATGGCATGTAAAAAACTTCATTAAATTAATATTAATATTAATATTATTCAACTTAATAACTTTTAATTAATACAATATTAAATTTAATATAATATTAAATTTTTTATATTATAATGATATATATTAATTCTAGATATATATGGGAGGGAAGAACAAAGATATAGAGTGATAGAAATGAAGAGATAGAGGGAGTGAGAGAAAGGAGGAGAGAGAGAGGGTTAGAGAGATGGAGTTGGAAGGAGAGAAAGGGAGGAAAGAAGAAAGACATAGATAGAGAAAAGCAGAGAGAGAGAGGGAGTGACAAGGAGGAAATGGAGAGAGAATGTTTATGCTTGGGGGTGAGATAGAGAGACAAAGAAGGAGATATGGAGAGAAGGGGGGGAGACAAGGAGAGGGAGGGAGATAGTGACATATTTGGATGGAAAAGAGAGAGAGAGAGAGAGAGAGGGAGATAGAGAGAGAGAGAGAGAGAGGGAGGTGTGAGATAAAGGGAGAGAGATGAAGGAAGAGAACGAGGATGTGAGAGAGATAAGGAGAGAGGAAGGAAGAGAACGAGGACGTGAGAGAGATAAGGAGAGAGGAAGGAAGAGAGATAGGAAGGTAACAATAAAGACTCATAGAGAGAAATGTGGAGAGAGTGAGAGGGAATGATAATGGAGATGGAGAGAGAGGGAGAGAAGAGAGCAGGAGGGAAGAGAGATAGAAGGGGGGAGGGAGGGAGAGAAGGGGAAGAGAGAGAGTGAGGGAGAGGAAGAGATAGATAGATATGGAGAAAGAGTGTGTATGTTTCGGGGGTAATATAGAAATACAAAAGATACAAATAGGGAGATAGAGATATAGATGGAAGATGAAGAGAGGGAAGAACAGAAAGATAGAGAGAGCGAGAGATAGATAAATATAAAGAGAGAGAGCATGTGTGTTTGTGTTAGGTCCCTATACTACTAGTGTAACCCCTTATTGTTATTAGCGCAACCCCCTTATTGTATTATTGTGCCCATATATTCCCCATGTTGTTATTATTGTGCTCCATAGAAGCCCAATATTGTTATTGTTGTGCCCTTACAATATTATTGTTATGTAGGATCTGATTGTATTGGGACCCCTTAGCCTCCTATATATAGGAAGGAGGTCTTGTCATTTGTATAATCCAAGAATTTTTCATTTGTGTAATGTAAAGGAGGTTCCCCCTCATAGAGGCTGATTTTGAAGTCGTTTATATATCTTTTCTTCTATTTTGTGAGTTGGTTGCATAACATTTGGTATCAGAACTTTGGATTCTGGGGTTTTGCTGCTCCAAACAGGTGATTGTGGAATTTTCTCTATAAAACTATTTCTACAATGTTTCAAAAGCTTAAATTAAAACCCATTTGACCCAAAATCTCAATGAACCTCACGTCCAAAATTTAGATCTTTTCGCGCTACGTTTTTCGCAATAGGATCCAAGGAAGTTAGGGTTTTTGCAGTTTCCCGAATTATATCTCAAACAGGTGACGTGGGGAAAATCATCATAACTTTCTCTTTGAGCATCATATTGAAATTTAGTAAAAAGTTGTAGAAATAGGATGGCCTATTGTTTTCTTTGTAGCTGTTTCAGATCCTAAGATGGAAAAAGTGACATGTGGAACTTCGTACAAGTTCTCTCTACTAAACTAGTCTATAATATGGTCATCGTGGGAGATTTGGCATAACTCTTCATTTGAGAATCCAATCTTGATCAGACTTGCGGGGTTGGAAAGAGGACTCATATTTCCACTATATGACACAATTTCATATCTTCAAGATCCTAAATTACAGAGATACATTATATTTAATATCAAGATCCTACAAAGTGAAAAAAGGTGTGTAGTTTTTTTTTAAATTTTGCATAAGTTTGGTTTGAAAAATTAATTTGAAGGAATTCAAAGGGAATAGTGTAGCATTATAATAATTAATTGATGCCCTAGTGAAAGAAAATGGAAAAACCTAGTAAGGAACCTGAAATTTCTAGCATGACTCATGAAGAAGACAAAGAAATGCAACATGATATATCAAAATTACAGGACCAAGTGCAACAAAATTCACTCTCACAAAAAGTAACAGAAGCTAAGATGGAGGTTTAAAGAAAGGCATGGAAGCTAAGATGGATGGTGTGGAAGCTATGTTGGATGGTTTAAAGAAAGTTGTGGAAGCTAAGATGAATGACGTCGAAGCTAAGATGGATGGTATAGAAGAAAATCTTAAAAGCAACATGGAAGATTTGAAGACAGATTTAACAAAGTTGCTACAAGAAATGCTTACTAATGGCGAAATAGTAATAAAGGAAACTCATTATGAGAACAAAAGAAATGTTAATCATGATTTCACAGACTCTAATGTTGGATTGAAGACCCACCATGTTCCAAATATCGATATGAGGAAGTTTGATGGCAAGGATCCCCTAGCATGGATACTACAGATGGAGCAATATTTCGATCTCCATAATGTGCAAAACATGCAAAAGTTACGCATTGCAACTTTATATTTGGAACCAAATCAGTTTATATGGTATTGATGGCTTTTCTCTCATAAAAAAACTATCACTTGGGAAATTTTTATGGAAGAAATGATAGCACATTATGAGGATACAAAAAAGAAACACCTTTTTTAGCCAATTGATAGATCTCAAACAAAAGGGTTCAATTATGGAGCACATTGAGAACTTCCAAAAATTGAATATAAGGGTAACAGATATTCGAGAGAAGGATAGGATGGATGTGTTCATAGGGACTTTAAAGGATAACATCTAACATGAGGTTCGCCTTTGGGAACCTGATTCATTGGAGAAGGCATTCGAGTTGGCAAGAAAAATGGAAAGAAAAATTATGGCAACAAGGAAGACTACCACTCACAACTATAAAGATGGAAGTTTTGTTTCCCCTAGCCTTCCACAACCTACAAGTTTTACACCACAACAATTGGAAGAAAAAAGAGCAAAAAGGGCTTTGTTACAGTTGTGATAGCAAATACACTAAAGGTCATAAGTGTGCTGAGAAGAAATTATTTTACATAGATTGTGAAGAGGAGGAAGAAAAGGAACAAGAAATGTCAAAATAAGAGGATATGCACTAGGAACAAACCCTAGAGAAAGAATAAATGAGTCCGACCATATCTTGTAATGCATTGGCTGAAATTACCACTTCTCAAACTATCAAGATAAAAGGACATATTAAGAGGAAAAAGGTACTATTATTGATTGAGTCGGGTAGTACCTATAACTTTATTCATTGTAAGATAGCCAAGGAATTTAATTGCTTCCTATATCCAGCACCAGAGTGTCAAGTGATGGTTGCAAAAGGAGGAACCATAAATTGCTCTGGAAAGTGCCATAATATCAAGTTATCCATGGGAGAATATGTATTGAATATCCTAATGCTTTCCATTCCAATGGGTGGTGGTGATGTTGCACTAGGAGTCCAATGGCTACAATACTTGGGTACAATAGCTTTTATTTTTCAAAAACTTTTCATGAAATTTTTTTTGGAAGGAAAGGAAGTTGAATTAAGAGGTATCACAAGGAAACCAGGAAATATAATCAGCTCTAACATAATGACAAAGCTTCTAAATAAATAACAATGAGGTGTAATTTCACAATTATGTTCGCTAGAGGTTCCCACATTGAAATCATCTATTTCTCGAGATCTCTGAAAAATGGGACAATCATTCCAAGGTATTTAAGACTCCTAAAGGCCTCCCACCTATTCGTGATCATTTTCATGCTATTCATTTGATTCCAGGAAGTGTTCCTCCAAACATCAGGCCTTATAGATATCCCTATGCCCAAAAGAGTGAAATTGAACGTATGGTTGCAGAAATGCTAGAGGTTGGTATAATTCAACCTAGTCAAAGTTCTTCTCTACTCCAGTGGTATTGGTGCACAAGAAGGATGGGTCGTGGTGCATGTATCTGGATTATAGGGAGATCAACAAGCTCATTATTAAAGATAAATTTCCCATCCCTAGCATTGATGAATTATTGGATGAATTGCATGGATCAATTTACTTCACCAAGTTGGATCTTCATTCAGGATATCATCAAATCAAAATGAGGACTAAAGACATTCTGAAAACAACATTTAGAACTCATGAGGGTCATTATGAATTTTTGTTCATGCCTTTTGGCCTTACCAATGCACCTTCTACATTTCAAGGTTTGATGAATTCCATTTTCAAACCATTCCTTAGAAAATTTGTGTTAGTATTTTTTGATGATATACTAATCTACAGCAAGTCTTGGAAGGATCATGTTGAACATGTTGACAGGGTGTTATAACTATTAAAGGAGAAACAATTATATGCAAAAAGATCCAAATGTTTCTTTGGAGTCCAGGAGGTGGAATATTTGGGTCATATTGTATCTCATGAAGGAGTTAAGGTAGACCCTAGAAAATTAAAGCCATTAAGGAATGGAAAATCCCCACATCCATAAAGAATCTGTGAGGATTTCTCGGGTTGACAGGGTATTATCTCAAGTTTGTTAAGAATATGGGAGAATAACAACACCTATAACAACATTATTGAAGAAAGATGCATTTTCATGGACTCTATAAGCAACGAAGGCCTTTGAACATCTTAAAGAGGCAATGTGCCAAGCACGAGCCTTAGCTAAGTCAGACTTCACAAAAACCTTTATTGTGGAATGTGATGCCTCAAGAAATGGAAATGGTGTTGTTTCAATGCAAGAAGAAAGACCCATTTCTTTCAAAAGTCACCCAATCGAAGGAAATTATTTACACAAAACTATTTATAAGGAAATGTTGGAAATACTACATGCACCTAGGAAATGGTGATCCTACCTAATGGGAAAACATTTCAAAGTAAAAACGGATCATGATAGTCTTAAATAATTTTTCGAACAAAGATTATCTTCAGAAGAGCAAAAAAAATGGGTCACAAAGATGTTGGGTTATGAATTTGAAATCATCTGCAAAAAAGGGAAGAAAAATGTTGTGGCAGATGCACTCTCAAGAAAGGATGAGGATGTGGAAGCATTGCTTTGCACCATTTCTATTATCCAACTAGATTGGATAAACGAATCAAGGGATGAATGGAAGAATGATGAAGAAGTGTGGGCACTCATTCAAAAGTTGCAGAAAATCCCAGTTCAAACAATATTGCCGGAACTTGACGAGGAAGGAAAAATCATATTGGAACCTGAAGCAGTCACAGAAACAAGAAATCGACAACTATGAAATCGATCAATTTTAGAGTATCTCATCAAGTGGAATAACCTACCAGCTGAACATTCCACATGGAGGGTGAAAATTTTATACATAAGCATCCAAAACTACTCAAGCGTTGAGGACAACACTTTTTGAAGGAAAGGGGCATGTTAGGTCCCTATACTACTAGTGTAACCCCTTATTCTTATTAGTGTAACCCCCTTATTGTATTATTGTGCCCATATAGTCCCCATTTTGTTATTATTGTGCCACATAGGAGCCCACTATTGTTATTGTTGTGCCCCTACAATATTATTGTTATGTAGGCTCTCATTGTATTGGGACCCCTTTATAGACTCCTATATATAGAAAGGAGGGCTTGTCATTTGTATAATCCAAGAATTGTTCATTTGTGTAATGTAAAGGAGGTTTCCCCCTCGAAGAGGCTGATTTTGAAGTCATTTATCTATCTTTTCTTCTATTTTGTAAGTTGGTTCCATAACAGTTTGGGGGGTTGGGAGGGGGCAGTGAGATAGAGAGGCAAACAAGGAGAGATGGAAGGAGATATAGATATAGATGGAGCGGGAGAGAGGGAAGAAGATTTATTACACCAAATGCATTGATTTCAATGTAGATGGTGATTTCTAATACTATTTGATTTCTTTCATTAAAGGAGATAAATTAAATTAGAGGGGAGAGGAGGAATGAGAGAGAGAGAAGGATAGGATTGAGAGAGGGAGAGAAGGCTAAGAGAGAGATAGGGAGACACAAAGATGGAGGGAGAGAGAGAAGGAGTGAGAGATGGAGAGAGGGAGGGAGAAAGTAACAAGGTTGGAGTGCAAAGAGAGAGACAGAGAGAGAGAGAGAGAGAGAGAGAGATGGGGGTAGAGAAAGGGATAGAGAGGAAGGAGGAGAGATAGGAGGAGAGATGGAGGGATAGAGAGGAGGAGAGAGGAAGGGAAAAAGAGATGGAGTTGGAAGGGGAGAAATGGAGGGACAAAGAGATGGAGTTTGAAGGGGATGAAGGGAGGGAAGAAGAAATACATAGAGAGAGAGAAGCGGAGATAGAGAGAGGGAGTGATAAGGGATATAAGGAGAGAGTGTGTGTATGTTTTGGGGTGACATAGAGAGACAAAGAAGGAGAGATGGATGGAGAAATAGATATACCTGGAGGGGGGAGAGAGGGAAGAATATTTCTTAGACTAGATGCATTGATATTAACATACATGATGATTTCTAATACTATTTGATTGCTTGCACTAGATGTATTGATTTCAGTGTCAATGTTGATTTTTAATGATATTTGATTGCTTGCACTAGATGCATTGGATTTATTGTAGATGTTTATTTCTAATCCTATTTTACTACTTGCACTAGATGCATTGATTTCAGTGTATATGTTTTATAATTCTATTTGATTGCTTTCACTGGATGCATTAATTTTAATGTAGATAGTTATTTATACTCCTATTTGATTGCTTTTACTAGATGTATTGATTTCATTGTAGATGGTGATTCATAATCCTATTTTATTTCTTGCACTAGATGCACTGATCTCAATGTAGATGTTGATTTCCAATGATATTTGATTGCTTGCACTAGATGCATTGATTTCAATGTAAATGTGATTTCTAATACTATTTGATTGCTTTCACTAGATGCATTGATTTTAGTGTAGATGTTTTTTAATTCTATTTGATTGTTTGCACTAGATGCATTGATTTCAATGTAAATGTGATTTCTAATCCTATTTTATTGCTTGCACTAGATGCATTGATTTTAGTGTAGATGTTTTCTAATTCTATTTGATTGCTTGCACTAGATGCATTGATTTCAGTGTAGATGTTGCTTTCTAATTATATTTTATTGCTTGCACTAGATGTATTGATTTCAGTGTAGATGTTGATTCTTTATTATATTTGATTGTTTGCACTAGATGCATTGATTTTCGTGGAGATGTTGATTTCTGATCCTATTTGATTGATTGCATTATATGCATTGATTTTAGTGTAGATGTTGATTTCTAATTTGATGAAACTAGATGTATGATGGTACATTATTTTTAAATTGATTGGATTAACAGTGTGATTGATTTTAGTGTAAGCACAAAAAAAGTATTGGCAATGTGCATCGATTTTTGTGTTATAGTATTTCAACCTATTAATATTGGAGAGAAAGAGAGAAAAGGTAAGATGTTCACTACAATAGATCAAGTTAAATATTTGAATGGTTTACGA
This sequence comes from Pinus taeda, assembly GCA_000404065.3. Classification (NCBI taxonomy): domain Eukaryota; kingdom Viridiplantae; phylum Streptophyta; class Pinopsida; order Pinales; family Pinaceae; genus Pinus; species Pinus taeda. Next base: position 31,062 of record APFE031456102.1, read on the forward strand.
TTTCAACTGAACTTTTCATATAATCGATATCAAAACATGGCAAAACTAACAGGGGTGACAATAAGAATAATAGAAGAAAATAGTTGAGATTGATCACAATGAAGATTATTTGTAATTGACTACATTTTTATTATTCACATTTTTTGTCATTCATAACTATTACATTGTCACTTTGCATTAAAAAAATTTATTTCATCATTTTTCATAATTAAAGTTATTAACAATATCTATCATCTCAACAGATTGAGATAACTCAATAAATTTAAAATAAAAACTACTCTTCAAGATATATTTAGTAATACCTAAAGGGACACTCTTAAGAATTAATTATTTGTCAAAAATTGTGATACCTAAAATTAAATTAAATATATGTGCACTATCAATCCTCCTGCAAGCTCTTGAAAAGATTGTCTTCCTTCTTCATCACCAACTAATTACTAATAGAGAATTAAATACACATCTAGAAATATAACACAAAAATTGTAACATTCACAAACATAACCATCAAAATCCAAACACATAAACACACAAACCACTAAAAGAATCCAAACACAAACACACACAAAGCACTCAAGAGTCAAAACATCCAAACACATACATACAAACCATTCAAGGAAATCAACATAGAATAAATTAAAGAACATAACTATATGATCATGTCAAGCAAAGAAAACATAATGTAAATCTCAAAGTATGAAGTTTTTTCTCAAAAATACATATAATAATGACAAAAGAAAAATACGACATTGTTTCCCTCAGCTGGAACCAGCCTAGATCCATCTAAATCTATATCTATCATTAGCCGAGAGTGATCAAATCCCTCGAGGTGAAAACCTTTCCTCAAATTCTACACCCCAAAAAGAAGGTTTTCACCTCGAGGGATTTGATCCCTCTCAGTGCATGAGATATCCAAAGTTAGATGGATCTAGGTTGGTAGTTTAATTGGATAAACTTATGCTATTGGTCTGGAAGAGACCTAGCTGTGGAAGCTTTGTATTAGCAGGCCATGATTCACCTCATCACAATTGGACGAAAGGGAGGTGACATGGCCTAGAGGCCACATCCCGAGACATTGTTTTTAGCATCACAAATAATGTAAAATATGATTGGGTAGCAAGCAAACTAGGCTCACAACTCAGATGCAGGGATCCTTCCTATTGGTCGGAGTGGATCCCATGCGACAGCTCATCCCTGAGGCCAAAACCCTATAAGTTAGGAAGGGGAAACTTACAACAAAATGTGGGATGACTTGACACAAGATATTGTGGCACTACCATGTGGTGGGCCAATTGAAAGCAAAGGTCATATGGAGGTGTGGCCCACCGATCCACATAAACCCAAGGATTCTTCCCCAGAAGCACAAAAGTGCATGTTACGGGACTGTCGAGGTGTCGGAATTGAGATGACATAACCCAGAGGTCTTACGCTAGAGGTACAAAGAGGAATATGCGTAGGAAACATTAGAATAATGCGGTGAGGTGAGTTTGCATAGGATGAGGTGGTGTTGTAATAGCATTGACCAATCAGAAGCAAGATTCATGCGAAGGTATGGCCCACTGACCATGTGTCCTAGGAATCCCACCCTGGAAGTGCATAGAGGTGTAGTTAAGAGGACCACCAGGTTGTTGGGATCAGGATGGCATGTTCTGACAATCCCCACCTCGGAGGTGCAAGGGGGAGCAACTATGGAAAGCATTGGGATAATGAATTGTGGGATGGCATGGTTGGTCAGCACTATGGTAGGGGTCGGATAGGTGGGGCCCTGACCTGATGTCAGGCGTACATAAGGAAACTTGTTGTCATTTTGCGGGAAACCAGAACCTACTTCTGAGTGGTACCATTGGTGGGTTTCAAAATGGGCCTGACCCTATCGGAGTGAATATGCGTTCTTGATCCGGCGACAGGCTATTTCCTCTCACCACCCAATCTGATGGGTGACCTCCTCATAAACCTTGTTCATGTTACCCTATCATAGTAGTGAATGGTAGCTCCATTCTTCAGATGTGTGGAGATTCACCTGGAAGTTGTACACTTATTATGTGATGTTGGTGGGGCCACCACATCAATGGACGATGAAGATCACCAGAGATATGATGACAAAGGTGAATTGAAACACCCCCGTTTAGAGTCAGTGGAAGGAAGAGGGGAAAGGGTTGTAGAAATTACATTAGTCCTTGGATGGGCGGAGATATTGTGGATCACCCAATGGAGGCACTGTAACCCTAGGCCGAGGTATTGCGATGGGGTGTTATATATATATATATATATATATATATATATATATATATTTATATATAATATTATATATATATATATAATATATTTATATATATATATATATATATTATATAGATAGATATACATATCTATAATACACCACACACACACACACACACACATCTTGGCTACCACACACACATATATATTATATATATACATAATATCTATAATATAATATATATATATATAATATATATAGTATATTACTTATAATAGTATTGTGAGGAAAAAAATAGGAATAATCCAATTCTCTATCTCTAACTATATAAGAGGGATTGGACTATTAGTAGCAACACCCCATTGGGGTAGGTGGTGGTGGTTGTTATAGGTGGTATCAGAGCATCTAGGTTCAACACTTGGACTAGATGGGTTCTATCATGAGAAAGTGATGAATTTTAGAAATTAACTTCAAAACAATTGTTTAGGTGTTAAAATTCAGTCTAAATAAACTAATTGCAGGCCTATTTGGTGGATTAACTCGGTGATCTATTTAGAATAGAAGGAGAATCAAACACTTGACATGTTTAAATAAACTAACAGTCTTGCTTAAAGTTGGACAATATTGTGAATTTTGTAAGCATGTACATTACCTTTTAATGATTTATTGTTTTTTTAATAACCATGTACTAATTTGGATTGTTTGGTGCAAATAGTCCATCACAGCAACTCTGTAAGAGCAAGACCATGGGCATAGTTTGTTGTTTATTTATTAATTATGCGTTAATAGTTGGAATTGTTGTTATATGATTGATGCATATGAAATACTAAATATGATTGGCATACTAACATGGCTGATTTGTCACAACAGAGAGATCCAATGAAGTGAACTCACATCATGGAAGTGAAAGGGTCATGGCCAATGGAGAGGAAATATCAGTTGACCAAGGGGGAGTGGATCACTATCCAGATTCGATGGATACCTTGAGAATCCTAAGGGCTTAAGTTAAAAATTTTAAGGCGGATAATTTGAGGCTAGTGAAATCCAAATATAGATAAACTGAGATAAATGTAGCCATTCTGCAAAGACTTTCGGATTTGTAGACACAAAGGCAACCTGAGATGAGGGCTAGTCGTAGATACAGGAGGAGCCCTCGAGAGTCAGAAGAGAAAACCAATGGTGTAGATGATATCAGGTCCAAGAAGAGGCATAGAAATGAAAGTGAGGATACGGTATCAGAAAAAGCTCCATTGAGCACTCTAGAAGGAATAACCAACACTTATGTGCATCATCCTAGAAGACCATCTAGTACTGCTAGTAGGAGGCACCATCATCACCACCATCATCATCATCAGGGAAGAAAGAAAAAGGATTACATGTCTGAGGAATTCAAGAAATCCAAGCCACCCACATTTGATGGGGATATGAAGAAATTAGAAGAGATAAAAGCTTGGGTGTTGGTTATGACAAAAAAAATTAAAATTTATGAATATTCTGAAAAATATGAAATCTAGGATTTCCACCCACAGCTTGAAGGGAAAAGTAGATATATGGTGGGAAGCCTTAAAAAATGTTAGAGGCATTGTTGAGAAAGATTTGACATGGGAGGAATTTGAAAATCTCTTCAGAGAACAATACTTTTCTGAGTGCAACTATGATGGAAAAGCAAAAAGGTTTTATGAACCCAAGATGGGGAAATTAACAGATGATTATGTCACTAAATCCTTGGAACTATTGAGGTATGTGCCATATCTCAAAGATGAGAAAGCCAAGATTCAAATATTTTTTAGTGGATTTCATATGATACTTCGAGACAAAATTGAGTTGTGGGAACCTCAGAATCTGAAAGATGCTATCAAGAATTTGAAAAACTTCTATGAGCAAACAAAAGACAAACCAAGAAATAAAGTGTGACTGGAAGGCAAGGAACATCGTTGCAATTAAGAAGAATTGGCCTAAGAAAAGTTTAGAAAAGAGGAAAGGTAAGCACCTGGCTCACACAAATCAATTTTAGCAGAAAGCTAATGTTGTTGTTAAGAGAAGTATGTAGAATCCAACATAAGGGTGACTCAAGCTTGAAGGTCGAGAACCATTAAAGTGTTGGACATGTGGTGAAAACCACAGCAAAGGTGATTTCCCACACCAACAAGATGGAGCACCAAATATTTACAATGCCCAATAATCTCGTACAGTGGGTGATGTAGCTCAATATTTACCCAGAATTTATGTAGTCATTGATAACCACCAAGCATCCATCATTGAGATGGAAGGTAATTTGTGTGATTAAGTTGTTTATATTTTAGTTGATATAGGTACTAATTACAATTATATTATCCCAGAGCTTGTGGAGAAATGCAATTTGGTCAAGGAATTGCATGAAGAACCATGGTTGGTTTAGTAGGCAACTGGAACCAAAAGAAAAAATAATCACTGGGTGAGATCATGAACATTTGAGCTCAGTGGCATGCCTACAAAAACAAATTTGGACATATTTCCATTGGGCGAATACAATATAGTGTTGCGCATGGATTGATTGTACTTGCACAAGACCAAAGTGGACTATTATGAAAAGGAAATCAAAATATTAGATGAGAAAGGAGAAAGAAGAGTCTTGCAAGGCAGGAAAAAAGCCTACTTCAATGAGTTTGATCACAACCATGTAGGCCAAGTGCAGTAATAGAAAACGGTACATGTTTGATCTAAAAATGCATCGATTCATCACTATATATTTTGCAATTATAAAATTTGGGTCTTCAAATGTGCATAAATAAGTTTCAAAAGAACTTAAATATGAAACAAAAGCATTTCAAACTCAAAATGACAAAAATGAAAAGAAAAAACCATGTGATAACAAATTTCACCCCTCTTGTGCTACGTCTCTAAGCCTTGCTCCAAAGGCTATGCCACTTTCATCATCTAGGCCACAAAATGAGTACATAAAATTATTTGTCTCATAGAGTAGATTTGATGTTAGAGTGGAATTTTTTCCCTTCAAGAGATGTTCTCCTTCAAAGAACTTTCGCTCACAATCTAACTCCTTAATACAAATAAAATATGGTGCCAAAACAAAAAGGACTCCCTCACTAAACATCGCAACAGGTACTAGTACTCATTTTGAGATCAAAAGCATAAATTTGACTCCCTTCAAAAGAAGTGTCATCATATTATTTCTCAAAACCAAATTGAGAATAGAATGAAAAATAGGTTTCTTCAATGAATAAACTGATGCTATCACTATGTTCGAAATGCTTCAAAACCCCTTTCTGGGCTCTTTAAGCACTCAAAAAGACCTCCCTATGGCCTCAAAAATCCAAAAACAATCTGTATTGCAAATAAAAAGGCTTGACTCTACAAACCATTAAACAAAATTTGTAGTAGCCCAATGTTTGGGCGCTTGGCTTAAATAGGCCCAGGTCTAGTGTTTGATCCACATATAGCGTGATTTCATTGAATGCATTATGGGAGGTAACATAACATATATGGTTTGAATATATTTTTAAACAAATATTATAGTGGCATGGTCTAGCAACCTACCTCCATTACACACCACATTTGACAATACCTCATACCTGTCAACATTAACATTGGAGCCAATGGTTATTATAACCATGGCCCAAAACATATATATACAATTGTCACCACTATTAATGTTAACCCAACCTTGTCGATGCAATATATATATATATATATATATATATATAATATATATAATATATATATATATATATATATATATATAATATATATATATATATATAATATTATATATATATATATATATATCATGAATGTTGTGAGGATATGACGGGCTCCCGCCATATCCTTTAACCCCAAAGTGTCAGTGGATACATATCAATTATATAACCACCCTTCCGTATATAACAAGAACTAATTGTTGTCCTAGTGGTGAGACATAGAAATTGTTGGCAGTAGGTCATGAGTTCGACCACTATGGAGCTCCAACAATACTTTGACCATATAAACAAGGTCGCATGGCCTTTATCGATTAGGCCACATAGCACTACAGGATTGACCCATCATCAATGAACCAAAAACCACCAAAGATCCACATTTGTATGCGCCAAGTGTTCTCACTGAATTGGCCCATGTGCCATATGTATTGCCTGGTCACCCTACCAATGTCATTGCCCAGTCAATCGCCATACTACCACGTGTTCTCATACGATTGGATCACATGTCGTTTTACAATCCAGTCACCCTCTTACGTCACTGCCAACTATACCTACCACATCAGCACCACATCAGCCCACATCATCCATCGTACCACTAGTTGCACGTACCATGTAAATTCCATATCATATGACACAGCATAATATGGACTACCACGTCAATGTGCGTACTTCCATGTGGCAAAATTTGATTGGTCCAACTCAATGCCAAAATTCCAAAACTGAGTACAAGTGTCAGCCTCTCGTGCTGCCATGTCACCTCGCTAACATCAGTAGTCACACTGCCATGTCAACATGCTGAAATTATCATCTACCACATCACCTACCACTTGAAACAGACTGACATCATGTTGATTTCATCATGCCACATGTCACCTTCCACCTAGTCCACATCGGCCCTTGATGATGTCATCCTGACATCATATTATGCCACATCATTGTATGGATCTGCTAAGTCAATATAAGGTTGCCACATGTCTTCACTAGAAGATGCCATGTTTCCCATCTGTATAGTGCCACGTCACCTTTGTAGGACCCACTTTGACCTCCTTTGTACTTGGTCCCAAAAACATTGATTTCCCATATATTCTTCATATGGACTCTATTTTGTGTGTCGTTTTCATTGTTGGATTCATCTCGATGAGATCTATAATCTTATGCTAGTTTCATGATGATCTGAGATACTTCATTTTTATGCTTTTTAGGATCAACTGTTATCCGTCTGGCATTGGAATTTTCTTGGACATGACCATCCTGGTCTCATAACATGACTAGACATAACCATATTGGTTTACAATATGACTAGACTAAATTGTTGTTCAACTAATAAGAACCACCTAGATCATGCCTCCCTACTAAAAATACTTTTGGTCCACCAAAATTTTATTACATCAATCACCAAATACTTTAACATTATAGAATCTATTACAAACTCAACTAGACTTAGCGATGTGATTTCTATCTGACAAATCACTTTATTATAGACTCAATGACAGTCAAGTATAAGGCATGAAATCTACCCATTTCCAAGAAAACAATCTATCTTTGGCTGATGATGACTTACAATCTTTCTTCTAAGCTTATTTTCCTTCCTCTCATCCTAATTCTACTACTATTGATTCTCTTGGTAACATCGAACATGTAATCTCTAAATGTCCTCTTAGTTTTGTTGGAATTTAGAACACAGGTTTGGTGCTATGACATGGGTGTTGTCCTTGATGGAAACTCACTCAGATGACAGATCACAATTCAGGATCACATAATGAAAGAAAAAGAGGTATACGCAAGTTCCCCTTGACCAAACTACGTATACACGCGGGATTGCAAACCAAAATGCGCGTATGCGTATTAACGCACTTTCACACAAGGAAAAGCATGTACATGTTAGAAAACTTGGTTTTGGTCCGTGGTATTTTGACCCGTGGTATTGATCTAAGGTATCTTGACCAAAGTATTGTCCCCAGGTATTTGGTCCAAGGTATTGCTTTTAAGTGGTTTTGGACCATGGTATTAAGTAAGGCCTAAGACCATAAAAGGAGGATGAGATAATTAGGCAAAGGCACTCAAGTATTTTAATATCTAATGAAGAGAAAGATCTAGAATACTAGTGATTGGGTTATGGTGCATAGCCGGATCTGAATCAAGGAGGAGCCTAAGCACTTGAAAAAGGATAACATCTATTTATGGGTCAAGATCTTATGGCATGGAGAGAAGTATCTTTATGTGGTTTTTGATCTTTTATATTTGGTACATGTCTTGATCTGTAAATTTGGTGATCTGGGTATAACTGATGTCTGAATAGTTGAAAAGGGTAAATCATGTTTTACAAATTTTTACACAAGTTCAGTATAGAAAAGGCACCTATACACGTTGGTTCAGAAATTCAAAATAGTGTATACGAAGGTTTTCCTTCATACAACAGTGTATGCATGCAGGTTCAACATGTTGAAGTAGTGTATGTCTCATAAAATATGTTTTATCTACTTTTGTTTACTATTGCAGTGTTCTAGGTTCTGGTTGGGTTCTGGTACTGTTACTGTATTCTGGTTACAGCATTTAGAGAAGTGATTGTTTGATTCATTTTTGGTTAGTACAAGGGAGATTTATTGATGCAGATATACTTTGATGTTTGATTGATGCTATTGATGGATGCATTCTAAAAAATTATGAAACGTGGTCCCTGGAAGAAAAGAGAAGGTTGTAGCCTTCTGTAAGTCAGCACCTACGTACGAGTACATTGGATAGTACAAGAGCTAAGGGGGTTGTAGCTCCCTTCCGGGAGAAGCTAGAGAATGGGAGAAGGTTGTAGCCTTCTGCAAGTAGAAGCCTACGTACCGGTATAAGACTACACCAGTACAAAAATATTGTAAAAAGAAGTTTCTTATTAAAAGAAGATAGAGACAAATTGCAGCAGGTGGTTTTCACCCACATTGGGTTTCCACCTAATATCTTGTGTTCTTGTGTGTGATTGTTTGCTCTATTTTTACTATACCTGTTACTGCTTATATGGTTCTAATACACAGATTCAAGATCAACTGTCTAAATAATAAGTTTACAAGGTATACGCTAGTTGCTCTAAACACAATTGCGTATATACGCAATTTTCATTAACAGAAGTAGCGTATATAAATATGTTTATGGAAATGAAATATTGTTAAGTTGCTAATACTAATTCACCCCCACTCTCAGTATTATTTCAAATAATTGGAATCAGAGCAGGTCCTTCGGAAGAAGCTTGATCACTTGAAGGAAGATCTATCATCATGAGCAACTACAAAAGAGAGGCATCCATAAGGCCACCAATATTTGATTTGAGCAACTTCGTCTATTGGAAGGTGAGAACCACATCCTATCTTCAATCTCTTAGAACAAAATTTTGGGATATCGTGGAAGGAGGATACACATTTCCATCAGCAACTCCTACAGATACGGCAAGTAAGAAGCAGTATGAAACAAATGCAAAGGTTGTCAATACTCTATTGGGGAGTTTGTCACATTTAGAATTCATCAAGGTTATGCAGCTCAAAACCGCCAAAGAAATATGGGACAAGATCATTCTTATCTATGAAGGAGATGATCAGGGAAAACATGCAAAACTATAATCTCTCGGAATTCAATATGAAACTCTCAGAATGCACAATGATGAAAGTGTAGCTAATTATTTCTTACGTATAGATGAGATTGTTAATCGCATGAAAAACTTGGGTGAAGAGATAAAAGAAGTTACCTTAGTTGAAAAGGTTCTAATATCCTTGTCTTCTAAGTTTGAATCAAATGTTTCTGCCATAGAAGAAAAGCAGGATCTTTAGAGTATTACTATGTCACAGCTGCACGGAATCCTAACTGCTTTCAAAATGAGAAAAGGGGGTCCATCAGATATGAGAGAAGTTGCATTCAAAACTTCAAGAAAAGGTGAACTCAATGATTCAGGACATATGTCAGAAGAAGAGGAAGAATCAAACTTTATCAAGAACCTTCAACAGGGTTCTGGAAGATTCAGAGGTGAACTACCTTTCAAATGTTTTTCTTGTGGAAGAGTAAGTCATTATGCTTCCAAATGTCCTCACAAAGATAAGTTTGATAAAGGTAAGGAATCAACAAAATGGAATAGAAAACAAAGTGTAAATAAGAAGAGCTGTTATATGCATGAAGATAGTGATGGTTTATCAAATAGTGATGAAGATGAAAATATTAATGGTTATAGACTTCTGATGGATTTTGAAGATGATGATTTCTTGGATGCTTTAGATGAAGATGGTCTCTACGAAGAAATTTCTAAACTTAGAACCTATTTAAAAGAAAAGAGTATGATTATAGATAATCTTACATTCCAACTTGCTAAAAGGGAAAACACAATGAAAAGTTAGAATGTGAAATTGTGGGTCTAAGAAAAGAAATTGAGAAAACAAAAGCTCTCAATCTTAAGTTTGCTAAAGGATCAGAAACTTTAGATGAAATTATCAAAGTGTAGCGTTCTCCTCTGATAAAGACGGGTCTTGGATATACTGAAGAACCATCTCAAGCACAAAAGCCATCAACCTCCAAAAGCTATCTTGATGCAGCAAGGAGAAATGAACACGTTGAAAGTCGTCAGCAGAGGCTTAAAACAGATCACCAGGTAAATCAAGTTCAATCTACTTCAAGGATGAACAAAAGCTATAACCAACCATAGGTAAATAATTCTCAATTTTCTTCAAGAATGAATGTCAATGTAAACTACATTCATCAAGTCAGCATATTCGATAATCGCAGGAATTTCTTTAATGGCCAATGCTTTTCATGTCATAACTTTGGACACAAAATTTCTCAACGTGTTTCTTACAAGACCATCATGACTAGAGAAGTACGAAATCAAAGGATGTGATAGGGATCATGAAAAGGACCTACAATAACTTTTCTGCTCTTGAAAATGAAATAGAATGCTCTATCTGTAACAACTTCAGTCATGAAGACTCTGAATTCAGAAGTAAATTTCGGCAAACATCTCAGAAGGAGCAAGCTTCATTGGGTCCCAAAACATGGAAAAAGAAAGAACCGCAAACCGAAATATGTGGTATAGCCTTATATGCAAAAGGACAAGAAAATCAATGGTACATCGATAGTGGATACTCGAAACACATGATAGGTGATAAAGAAAAACTCCAGTCTTATAGTGCCTTAGAAAAGGAAAGGAAGGTCTCATTTGGAAATAACACCCCTGTAGTCATAAAAGGTAAAGACTCTATTCTCTTAAAACAAAAGGTCAAAGCTGGGAATGTTATGTATGTTGATGGTTTATAGCATAATCTGTTGAGTGTTAGTCAAATTTGTGATCAAGGAAATGAAGTAGTATTTTGATCAAATGGATGTGTTGTTCATGAGCTTAATATAGGAGAAATATTGATCAAAGGCATAAGAACTCCAAATAATTTATACATACTCAAGGGAGGATAGCAACAATGCTATCTAAGCAAAAATGATGAACATTAGCTATGGAACAAAATATTGGGGCATCTAAGCTTCCCTCAAATAAGGAAAGCATGCAAATTCCAAGTTGTTCACGATCTTCCTAACATCAGAATTCCATAAAATACAATATGAAAATCATGTCAATTTGGTAAGCAAACCAAAACACATTTCCCTGAAAAGGAAGGATCAGCGAGTAAGCTGCTTGAACTTTTCCATACTGATTTATGTGGTCCATCAAGGAAAAAGTCACCTTGTGAAGAAGAATACTTTATATTTTTCATTGGTGACTTTTCCAGAATGTTTTGGAGAGGACTTCTAAGGCATAAATATGAAGCATTTGAAGATTTCAAAGCATTCAAAGCTTTGGTTGAAAACAAATCAAATCGCAAAATCAAATGCCTCAGGTCTGGTCGAGGAGGAGAATTTACCTCGGATGAATTCTTTGACTTCTGTGAAGAACATGGAATAAGAAGGGAATTCTCTACCACAAGGACTCCTCAGCAAAATGGAGTGGTAGAAAGGATGAACAGAACTATTTAACAAATGGCTCATGCTATGCTAGATGAGTGGAGAACTCCTACAACCTTTTGGGGTGAAGCTGCATTTGTTGCCGTCACTATTCTCAACAAAACAAATGTTCAGGTAAACAACACTCAAACTCCTCATGAACTTTGGTATGGTAAGACTCCTACTGTAAAATACTTCAAAGTTTTTGGAAGCAAATGTTACATCAAAAGGACTGATGAAAAACTTGGACAGTTTGAACCTAGAGTAGATGAAGGCATTCTCCTTGGTTACTCTTCCCAAAGTAAAGGATACAAGTGTTATAATAAAAGACTAGGGAAAATTGTTGAAAGTATTGATGTTGTGGTTGATGAAGCAGGCGAAAATCCAAAGCAGGTAAAAACTGAAGAGTGGGAAGAATATGAGGATCATCCCTCCACATCAAATTAGACTAATGATGAAGAAGAAGAAACCAATGAAGCACCAGAAGAACAAATAACGGCAAAAGAAAAGGATCCATCTAGATATGTTTAGAAAAATCATCCAGAGACTCAAATTTTGGGTCAGAAAGAGGCAGGTGTACAGACAAGAAGAACTATTACAAAAGCTTCAAGCTATCTAGAATTTATTTCCTCCATCGAACCGCAAAATTTTCATGAAGAATGCAAAGATGAATGTTGGATCAAGGCCATGAATGAAGGGCTTGAGCAAATTGAAAAGAATAATACTTGGGAATTATTTCCTAGACCTCATGATAAGAATATCATTGGAACCAAATAAACAAGTTGAATGAAAATGGGGAAGTTGTTAGAAACAAGGCTAGACTTGTGTGTAAAGGATTTGCTCAACAAGAAGGTATAGACTTTGAAGAAACTTTTTCACCTGTTGCTAGACTTAAAGCCATAAGAATGTTCCTTGCTCTTTCTAGCTTTCAGAGGTTCAAGGTATATCAAATGGATGTGAAATTTTCCTTTCTTAATGGAGATCTATAATAGGAGGTATATATCGAGAAACCATATGGATTCATCCTTGGAAATGATCCAAAACTTGTATGAAAACTCAAAAAGGCTCTCTATGGTCTAAAACAAACTCCAAGGGTCTAGTATTATCATCTTGACAAATACCTTCATCAACAAGGTTTTTCAAAAGGATCAGCTTATAGCAATCTATATATAAAAATTAACAATGATAAATTGCTAATACTCGTTGTGTATGTTGATGATATCATTTTTGGGATTAATGAAGAAGCCATGAGTCAAGACTTTGCTTTGGTAATGCAAAGAGAAATTGAAATGTCCCTTCTTGGTGAGCTCACATATTTTCTTGGTTTACAAGTTAAACAAAATAAAGATGGTATTTTTCTATCACAAACCAAGCACCTCAAGTAAATCTTGAAGAAATATGGGATGGAAGATTCTAAACCAATATGTACTCCTATGGTAACAGGATGCAGCCTTAGCGCTAACGATGAATCAGCAACAGTGCATCAACCAACCTACAAATCTATGATTAGTAGTCTGCTCTATCTAACAGGTACCTGACCAAACATCATGCATGCAGTAGGAATAGTTGGAAGATTCTAAGAAAATCCAAAGGAAGCACACCTTCAGGCAGTCAAAAGGATTTTTAAATATCTTCAAGGGACACAAAACTTTGGTTTATGGTACCCCAGAGATACAGATCTTACACTTCATGCATATACAGATGCAGATTGGGCAGGAAGTTTGGATGACAGAAAAAGCACCAGCGATGGTGCATTCATCATGGGTTCCAAATTAGTTTCTTGGTTCACCAAGAAACAAAGCTCAATTTCATTATCTACAACTGAAGCAGAATATGTGGATGTTGCATCTTGCTGCACACAACTTCTTTGGATGACGCAAACATTGCAAGACATTCAAATCACCTGTCCTCCATCCATCTCCATTCTATGTGATAATACAAGTGCAATTAGTATTTCAAAGAATTTTGTCATGCATTCCAAGACCAAGGACATACCTATCAAATATCATTTTCTCCAGGAACAAGTGCTTCAACAAAAGGTCAAATTGGAGTATGTTCCCTCAAAAGAACATGTTGTTGATATATTTACCAAACCACCGCCTAGAGAGACATTTGAATACCTCAAATAGAAGTTGGGAGTAGTTGATGTGTCTTCTTTCCATTGATACTTATCTGTTTCATAGAAAAGTGGTTGTACGCGAGTTTCATGAAGCCTATCCATGTACATACATAGGTTGTTGTGGATACAGTCGCGTATATGTTGGTTTGAAGAATATCAGTGTGACAAACTCGGGATGAAAAGAGTTTGACATGGGTCTGACAGTGATCATCTGGCACAGGTTCAGGGGGAGCATATACTTCTAATAATGCATTGTTGGCATTATCTTAAAATATCTTGGTACAATTTCACAGTTGTTTTTGTTTCAGGTGGAACATGTGCAGAAGGAGATCATGGTTGCTGGTCTGAATGGTGAATGAAAGATGTTGTTGATGATTATCAAAGTCTTGTTTTAGATATTATGTCTCTATGTCATGTATATCTTTTATTATCAAGGTCATGTAACGACCTATTTTCTCCCCACTATGTCTGGGATGGATGATGTAATGTTCTTGTTTTACCATGTATAAAATTTTGGTGTATCCCCACTTGGTTGGGTGGATGAGTCAATCTTGGTATATCCCCACTTGGTTGGGATATGGATGTATGTATGAGTCTTTGGTGATAGGAAGGTCATTTATGAAGTATGGAGTCATGTTCTTCTTGAAGAACATCTTTTTGCAGACCTTGCTTACAGCCAGGGGGAGCATGATCAACTCACTTTAGCATATCAGAGAATTCAACATGCACTTAGGGGGAGCATAACCCTTTGCCCTTAATGAAAAAGCGGGAGAGTAACTTGGGGTTGCAATCAAGTCCAAATGGGGAGCTTGTTGGCATTATGAACATAGATTTGGTGCTATGACATAGGTGTAGTCCTTGATGGCAACTCACTCAAATGATAGATCACAGTTCAAGATCACAGAATGAAAGAAAAAGAGGTATACGCAGGTTCCCCTTGACCAAACTATGTATACAAGCAGGATTGCAGACCAAAAGGCGTGTATGCGTATACATGCACTTTCATGCAAGGAAAAGCACATACATGTTGGAAAACTCGGTTTTGGTCCATGGTATTTTGACCCATGGTATTGATCCAAGGTATCTTGACCAAAGTATTGACCCCTGGTATTTGGTCCAAGGTATTACTTCTAAGTGTTTTTGGACCATGGTATTGAGCAAGGCCTAAGACTATAAAAGGAGGAGGAGATCATTAGGCAAAGGCACTCAAGTAATTGAATATCTAATGAAGAAAAAGATCTAGAATACTAGTGATTGGGTTGTAGTGCATAGCTAGATCTGAATCAAGGAGGAACCTGAGCGCTTGAAGAAGGATAACTTCTATTTATGGGTCAAGATCTTATGGCGTGGAGAGAAGTATATTTATGTGGTTTTTTATCTTTTATATTTGGCGCATGTCTTGATTTATAAATCTGATGATCTGGGTATAACTAATGTCTGAATAGTTGAAAAGGGTAAATCATCTTTTACAGATCTCTAAGCAGGTTCAATATAGCAAATGCATGTATACACATTGGTTCGGCAATTCAAAACAGCTTATATGCAGGTTTTCCTTCATATAACAGCATATGCACATAGGTTCGACATATTGAAGTAGCATACATCTCATAAAATATGTTTTAGCTACTTCTGTTTACTGTTGTAGTGTTCTGGGTTCTGGTTGGGTTCTGGTACTGTTATTGTATTCTGGTTACAGCATTCAGAGAAGTAATTGTTTGATTCAGTTTTGGTTAGTACAAGGGAGATTGATTGATGCAGATATATTTTGATGTTTGATTGATGTTATTGATGGATCCATTCTAAAATTTTATGAAACATGGTCCCTGGAAGAAAAGAGAAGGTTGTAGCCTTCTGTAGGTTAGCACCTACGTACTAGTACATCGGCTAGTATAAGAGCTAAGGGGGTTGTATCTCCTTCCAGGAGAAGCTGGAGAATGAGAGAAGGTTGTAGCCTTCTGTAGGTAGAAGCCTACGTACTAGTATAAGACTATACCAATACAGAAATATTGTAAAAAGAACTTTCTTATTAAAAGAAGATAGATACGAATTGCAGAAGGTGGTTTTCACCAACATTGGGTTTCCACCTTATATCTTGTGTTCTTGTGTGTGATTGTCTGCCCTATTTTTACTGTACCTGACCTATTACTGCTTATATGGTTTTGATACACAGATTAAAGATCAACTAACTAAATAATAAGTTTACAAGGTATACGATAGTTTCTCTAAACACAATTGTGTATATACGCGAGTTGCATTAACAGAAGTAGCGTATATAAATCTGTTTATGGAAATGAAATATTGTTAAGTTGCTAATACTAATTCACCCCCCCTCTCAGTATTATTTCCAACAAGCTTACACTGTGAACAAACTCTTTGCCCTAAGTTTGTCATGGTCATCTTCTTGCTCGATCTCCCCGAGATCTGTCTTGATTATGTAGATTCTTCCTCTGACGATACTGACTACACTAAAGTCTTGCCTGGATGCTGTTTCACTCGCAGTGTTGCATCATCCTTTTGCGGAATACTCCTTGTTGCATGGACCTTTTTACCATATACTTTTTGATTCGATCATTTAGTTACACAATGGATATTACTTCCACAGAAATTGCATGGATGTGTCCTTTTAATCACCTCCATGACAAAATTTTGATAAGAAGATGATCTACCTTTCGATTCACTAATGGAATTACTTGTCTTATTTCCTTTACGATCTTGCATCCTCTTCGGAATTTGTTCAGAATGCAGTGAGAAAAAATAATCTACTAAGTTTCCTTTCTTTCCACAATAGTCACACAGTAGTTGATCAAATCCCAATCCTTCATATTGGGGTCTCTCTTAGACTAATATTAGCTAAAGTCTACCATGGTCGTGATTGTCGAGGCCTTGACCTTACTAATATCCCATTTTTCTCATTAACTTAATAGAAATTCCTTTGGTATGTTTTTCAAATGCTCCAATCTCATGATCACTTGAAGTGTCTTCTATCTCCATTTCTGAATCAATCTTCTGGGATGTCAGTACATAAGAGAGATCCTCAGATGGGGAGGAAACTTTTCCAATTTATTCTTCCACTAATTGATCTTTCGGAGTAAAACATGGATATGAAATTTATTCATCTAACTGTTGACAAAATGGGTAAACTTAATTATCTTCAACAATAGATGGACTTCTATCTAAGCGACTTCCCCTATTTTGACTTTCCTACATGGCTTAGATCCTCATTTACACTTTGTTTATCTTCTTGCAATGCCTACACCATTCGTCGTAATTTAGCAGTCTCCTACCAATATTGTTGGTTAAAATCTTCCAGCTCTTGTAACCGAACTTGCTTCATGCTTTTTTCCATTGCAAAATAAACCTACAATACTTTAGCAATGCAAGCTCTGATACCAAAATTTGACATGAAAATGGATTGATTCGTCTCTAGATATTTTGCAAGTATAAAATTTGGGTCTTCAAATGTGCATAAACAAGTTTCAAAAGAACTTAAATATGAAACAAAAACATTTGAAACTCAAATGATAAAAATGAAAAGAAACAACCATTTGATAACATATTTCACCCCTCTTGGGCTATATCTTCGGGCTCTACTCTAAAGGCTAGGTTGCTTTATGGATCTCAGCTCAAAATGAGTACATAAAATTATTTGTCTCATAAAGTAAATTTGATGTTGGAGTGGCATTGTTTCCCTTCAAGAAATGTTCTCCATCAGAGAACTCTCACTCACAATCTGGCTCCTTTATACAAAGAAAATATGGCTCCAAGACAAAAAGGAATCTCTCACTGAACGTGGAAACAGGTCCTGGTACTCATTCTGAGATCAAAAGCATAAATTTTATTGCTTCCAAAACAAGTGTCATTGTCGGCTTTCATAAAAACCACACCGAGAATATACTAAAATTTAGGTTGCTCTGATGAAGAAACTAATGTTGCCACTACGTCCAGAATGCCTCAAAACCCCTATATATGCTCTTGAAGCACTAAAAAAGACCTCCCTATGGCCTCAAAAAGAAAAAATTAGTCTCTACTGCAAATATAAAAAGGCTTGACTCCGCAAACCATTCAACAAAATGTGTTATAGCCCAATGGTTGCACACTTTGCTTATATAGCCCTGGGTCTGGGGTTCGATCCACATATGGCCTGAATTCATTGAATGTATTGCAGGAGGTCATATAAAATATATGGTTTTAATATATTGTTAAACAAATATTATGGTGGCATGGTCTAGGGACCCACTTCCATTACACGCCACATGTGACCATACCTCATACGTGTCGACATTAAAATTGGAGCCAACAGTTATTATAACCATGGCCCAAAACATATATATAAAGTCATCACCACTATTAACATTAAACCAACCTTGCTACTGCGACATATATATCTCGTGAATGTTGTGAGGATATGGCAAGCTCCCTCCATATCCTTTACCCCTAGACTGTTAATGAATGCATATCAATTATAACTACCCTGTCATATATAATAAGCACTAACTATTGGCCTAGGGGTGAGACGTAGAACTTGTCAATGACATGTCAAGACTTCTACCCCTCAAGAGCTCCAACAAAATTTTAAATGGACAAACAAGGTCACATGTTCATTCCCTATCGGGCCATGTGGCACTACAGGATTGACCCATCATCAACGAACCAAAAACCACCAAATTTGAACATCTGTAAGTGCCAAGTGTCCTCAATGGATTGGCCCACATTCCATTCATACTGCCTGGACACCCTGCTGACCTCACTTCCCAGTTAACCATCGTACTTCCATGTGTCCTCATCCAATTGGTTCACGTTTCGTCGTACAGTCCAGTCACCCTGCTGATGTCACTACCAACTATACCTGCCACATTAGCCCACATCAGCCCACATTATTCATTGTACCACCAACCATGTCACTATATGGACCTCCATGTGGCAAAATTTGACTGGTCCAACTAAATGCCAAAAGTCCAAAACTGAGTGACAAGTGTCAGTGTCTTGTGATGCCACATCACCTCACTAACATCAGCAGTTGTACTGCCATGTTGACATGTTGACATTATCATCTTCCACATCATCTACCACTGGGAACAAACTGACATCATGTTGATTTCATCATGCCATGTGTCACCTTCCAACTGGTCGACATCAGCCCCTGATGATGTCATCCTGACATCATTGTATGGATCTGCCAAGTCAACATATGGTTGCCATGTGTCTTCGCTGGAAGATGCCACATTTCCCATCCATATAGTGCCACGTCAACTTTGTGGGACCTACTTTGACCTCCTTTGTACTTGGTCCCAAAAACTTTGATTTCCCATATCTTCTTCATATGGCCTCTGTTTTGTGTGTCATTTGCATTGGTGGATTCAACACGACAAGCTCTATAATCTTACCCTGGTTTCATGACGATCTGAATTACTTCATTTTTACTCTTTTCAAGATCAATTTTTATCCATATGGCGTTGAATTTTTCCTGGACATGACCATTTTGATCTCATAACATGACTAGACATAACCATATTAGTTTACAATATGACTAGTCTCAATTGTTGTTCAACTGATAAGAACCACCTAGATCATGCCTCCATAGTAAAAAGACTTTTGGTCCACCAAAAGTTTATTACATCAATGGAATTATTAAATCAATCATCAGATACTTTAACATTATAGACTCTACTATAGATTCAACTAGACTTAGTGATGTGATTTCTATCTAACAAATCACTTTATTATAGACTCAATGACGATCAAGCATAAGGCATAAAATCTACCCATTTCCAAGTAAGAAATTCGTCTTTGATGACTTACAATCTTCCTTCTAATCTTCTTTTTCTTCCTCTCATCCTAATTATGTTGTTATCGATTCTCTTGATAACATCGAACATGTAATCCTTGAATGTCCTCTCAGTTTACACTGTGAACAAACTCTTTGTCCTAAGTCTGTCATGGTCGTCTTCTTGCTCGATCTCCCCAAGCTACATCTTGATTATGTAGAGTCTTCCTCTGACGGTACTAACTTCACAAAAGTCTTTCCTGGACGTTTCTTCACTCGCAGTGTTGTATCATCCTTTCGCAGAATACTCCTTGTTGCATGGACCTTTTTTCTATAGACTTTTTGCTTCAAGCATTTAGTTACACAATGGGTATTGCTTCTGCAGAAAGTGCATGGATGTGTCCTTTTAATGACCTCCATCACAAAATTTTGATAAGAAGATGACTCACCTTCCGAGTCACTACTAGAATTACTTGTCATCTTTCCTTTACGATCTTGCATCTTCTTCGGAATTTGTTGGGAATGCAATGAGAAAAAACAATCTGCTATGTTCCCTTTCTTTCCACAATAGTCGCATACTATTTGATCAAATCCCAATCCTTCATATTGGGGTCTCTCCTAGACTTATATTGGCTGAGGTCTACCATGGCCATGCTTGTTGATGCCTTGACCTTGCTAATACCCAATTTTTCTCATTAACTTAATATAAATTCCTTTGGTATGTTTTTGAATGCTCCAACATCAAGATCACTTGAAGTGTCTTCTATCTCCATTTCTGAATCCATCTTCTGGGGTGCCAGTATATAACAGAGATCCTCAGATGGTGAGGATAAAGTGTCAATTGCTTCTTCCACTAATTGATCTTTTGTAGTAGTACATGGATATGAAATTTCTTCATCCAACTACTGATGAAATGAGTAAACTTAATTATCTTCAACAATAGATGGACTTCTATCTAAGGGACTTCCCCTATTTCGAATTTCCTGCATGGCTTGGATCCTCACTTGCCCTTTGTTTATCTTCTTGCAATGTTTGCAACATTCATCATAATTTAGCATTCTCCTACTGATACTGTTGGTTAAAATCTTCCAGCTCTTGCAACTGAACTTTCTTCATTCATTTTCCCATTCCAAAATCAGCCTACAATAGTTTAGTAATGCAGGCTCTGATACCAAAATTTTATATGAAAATGGATTGATTCATCTCTAGATATTTTGCAAGTATAAAATTTGGGTCTTAAAATATGCATAAACAAGTTTCAAAAGAACTTAAAGATAAAACAAAAACATTTGGAATTCAAAATGACAAAAAGGAAAAGAAACAACCATTTTATAACATATTTCACCCCTCTTGGGCTACGTCTCCAAGATCTACTCCAAAGGCTAGGTCGCTTTATTGATCTCCACTGCAAATTGAGTACATAAAATTATTTGTCTCATAGAGTAAATTGATGTTGGAGTGGCATTGTTTCCCTTAAAGAAATTTTCTCCATCAGAGTACTCTCACTCACAATCTAACTCCTTTATACAAAGAAAATATGGCACCAAGACAAAAAGGACTCTCTCACTAAACGTGGCAACAAGGCCTAGTACTCATTCTGAGATCAAAAGCATCAATTTCAATGCTTCAAAAACAAATTTCGTTGTCAGTTGTAGGGAGCGGGATCCCCTAAAGGCAGTTTTGGGGCTAAAAGCCCATATTGGAGTTAAATTTTGTAATAAAATAGTAAAGTCTCCGCATTTTGTGGTTGCGAAGCGCAAATGTGTTATGTGTCATAAAGGGTAGTTTACCCTTAGCTTTGTAAAGTAAGGTTGGTTGTAAGAGATCTACCCATGGTCCGCGGACCATCGGAGTTTATAAAAGTAGCTAAGCTATAAGTAGTTTTGGAGATAAAATGATGAATAATGTAAGAGAGTTGTAGCTCTAAAGTAAGAAGTCTAAGACTTGGGTAGTATCATAGGTAGAGGCTCTGCAGCTGAGTGCCTAGAGGCCTAGGGTAGAAGTCTGACGCTGAGTGCGTGGACCCCTGCAGCTGTGTGTGCAGGGTGGACAGAGTCTATAAAAATTTGGAAGATATTAATAAAGAGAGATAATCTACAATTTCTTTGTATTTGTTTTGTTGATGCATCTGATACTTTATGTATGAATTTCCTTTATTGTGCTTATATGGTGTGCGAATGACCACAATTACATTGACTAATTGAATGCATTTATGAATATCTGTTTACATGATGTTAACTATAATTGTTTGATAAGATAAGAAAGTCACTTAGATTAATTATGGAATTTGTGTGGCTCGCTGCCTTACCATCACAAAAGTACCTGAGCAGTAGCCTAGGGCTGCGGGAAGGTTGTTAGTACCCTTTCGCGAAGGTACTGAAGGCTGGAATAGAGGGCTCGTCTCACAAGCCCTAGAGAAAAACAACCTGTGCAAAGGTAAGAATAAAGGGAATCAAACGACATCAAAACCATCTCAGGTGCAGAAACTTGGTTCCAACATCCCCCCATACTACTTCGGGTCAGACTTCGGTCCACGTTCTGTGGGTTGATGCCAAAAGGGCCAGTAGTGTAGGGATTTGTTTGGCTAATTAACGATGAACCTAGGTTAAGCCCCCTCAAGCCAACAAATGGTTACGTTGTTGGGACTAGAATCTGCATAAGGGATGTGTGATGTTGTATCACTGGAATCCAACTAAAAAGTAGATCAGAGCTTGGTTGGATAGGAAGATCCACGAATTCATGGCACAGGAGAATAGAAACCTGTGACTGACAAATAAATAGTGTTGGATAGATACCTATATACAGAGATCCACAAGATCTTTTTCTGCTCCTTCCCTATTGAGCTATATAAGTGGATTGTGAAGCTAGTAGATAGCCAAGGAAGGTGGAAACTTGATGATCCTATTGTGTGTACCCCAGAGCTAATACAGAAATTGGAAGCATCGGAGGATAAGATCACTCATGCTGTCAATCATTGGTTCAATCATGTCATAGGAGGATTTGTGACTAAATTCGCGGTCGACACCTCAATCAGCTATAGCGAGGCAGAGCAGCACTTTTTCAAAGGACCACGAGGTAAGTATGTAAAATATTTGAATACTTGGATTAAAATGCTATTGTGAAAATGTAGTTACCTTGATGTTCGGGACTACGCGAAGCAGAAAAACTTACAAGAATGAAGGAAAAAAGGGTCTAGAGTATAGTCCATTGATTTCACCTCCACGAGGTGACGGGGAAGAAATAGCGAAGGTTTCTCCACGAAGTGCTATTTAGTTAATAAGACAAGGATTCTCTTGAATACCACCTCCGACCTCACCAACATCGCCTCGAACTTCATCCGTACCACCTCCACCTCCACCACAGTTCAGTGTGGCAAATACAGTGAAGTTGCCTTTGTTCAAAGGCTTGGGAAATGAGGACCCGGACCAATTCTGGTTCATTGTAATAGTTGTATGGGAAGCTCAATGTGTTACAGA
This sequence comes from Pinus taeda, assembly GCA_000404065.3. Lineage (NCBI taxonomy): Eukaryota > Viridiplantae > Streptophyta > Pinopsida > Pinales > Pinaceae > Pinus > Pinus taeda. The sequence goes on from APFE031456102.1 coordinate 54,283, forward strand.
TGATCATATAAAGAAGGCGACACTATTTCATGCTCTGCAAGATCGTACTCTAACCTAGTATATTAAGTACTCTAATGATAACCCGAATGCTCAGGTGGCAGACATTCAGACAACACTGAATAAAGAATTCAGTAGACCTAAATCTGAGGCGCAGTCGATTGTTGGATTCAAAGAAATTGCAATGCAACCAATCAAGATGCCTTGGAAACTAGATCAGAGGTTGAAATGTACAATCTTTGAAGCCAACATGAACCTAACAAATAAGCTGCATTGCGAGTGGTTTGTTGCTTCGCTTCTGCCACACTTAAGGGCTACGTTGTCACAGTAGAAGATAACCACTCAGATGGAGGCCTTGGAGATTGCCATGAGACGACATGAAACTCTGATGCAAGATCCAAATCTAGGAGTTTAGTAGATCCATACGCAGTTGAAGAATATGTGCCTTGAGCTGCAAAGTCTGAAGTAGGACAGGATAGTTCGACTAGAGGTGAGCGAGGAGGTATGGTTCTTGAAATGCAAGAGTTAGGGACATGACAAGGACCATTGCTCGGTCTTTGCAAACTATATTGTAGGAGGGGGATCGATGCCTTTAGGGCCAGAAGCTCAAAAAGGACCTAGCGCAAGGCCTACATTATGGTGCGTTATCTATCAGGTAGGCGGAAAACATGCCACGGATAACTATCACTTGCTACAGAAGTTTGTACAAAGACCGCAACAGTTGTTCTACAAATTTTGTAGGTCGGTAGGGCATGATGAGCGTACTTGCAGGAGCTATGTATTGATGATGGATATAGTTCCCACCTATATGGTTCAGACCGAAACGTTGCCCCCTAACTGGAGCACAAGGATGGCGCGAAGAAGATTTCAAGGGTGAAGAAGAGGCCGAGGCGAAGGAGGACCTAGTAGAGGTCGAGGACAATTTTTTTTCTACAACTGTAGAGGGCCAGGACATTATGCCTGCGATTGCACTAACCCAACACGTCCGTCATGCAAGTATTGCATGTTGCTTGGTCATGAAACGGAAGATTGTCCTACGCTAATAGCTAGGATACGTGACAAAGGGGCGCTACCACCTCCGCCGACTCAGAACCTGCATATGGTGAGGTTTGAGTTGCGCAAAGAGGATCCAAATATAAATATAGTGCTCAAAAGTGGAATCGTGATAGGAGATGACAAGGGGAAATAGCCAGAAGATAGTACATGGGTTTACAAAGCTCCGGTGAAGGAGCCTAAGTTCGATTTGGAGCGTGCATGTGAAACCTTCATGGAAGCTAAGAAGAGATTCACTGAGGCCTCCACCTCAGGAATCAAGGATAAGCCTGAGTAAGAGATGGACCCCTCTATGCTCACAACTTTCCTAGAGACCTGTATGAAGCTACTGCGCGATAGTAAGGTTATGAAAGGGTTACAAGAGCTCATCAATAGATGTGTTGGAACCACGTCGGGTGAGCCGTGCATAGTACGAAATATTGGCAATCATAAAACAAGGACGTGATGAGAGATGATACTAACTGCGTAGATAGGAGAGTATGAGATGGATCAAGCTATTTTGGACCTGGGGTTAGGCACGAACGTCCTACTGATGTAGAATTGGGAACGAATGGGGAGACCCACACTGCAATGGTCTCCAATTTAGCTAAGGATGGCCAATCAGCAGAATATCATCCACATGGGACAGCTGCAAGGGGTGACCGTGGATATTGAGAGAGCGAGCACGCTGGCTGATTTTGAAGTAATAGAAATAGTGGATGATAGCAATCCCTATCCTGCACCTCCTAGGAATTGACTAGGCCACTGATATGAATGGGGTAATCAATCTGAAGAAGTGGAAGATGATTTTTGAGAAGAAATGACTACACGTAATAGTACCTCTAGATCCTGCTGAGGGATCACGCTATATAGAACCAGTCCGCGAATATGAGAGCGATGACGATTTGGACTATATCTATAAGATAACGGTGCAAGATCAAGATTGGGTGAATACCACCGCGGATGGATGAATTACATGGGATTGCGAGAGTTCCTTCACTTTGGACTCTGATGAAGATTTAGAGTGCTAACAGAATTGGTTACATGAAGTGACTACGTTGAACTACAACATGATGACCTGATCGCTACACTATGTGTCCTCAGAGGTAAGAAATTTGCCTACTTATGATGTTCTGAATGAGGTAGATATTTTTTTGGATGCATTTGAAAGGGAGGTACCAGAAAAACAATGTTTCCAGGCATTGGACTAGGCCCTGCACACTATTCCCACAAGATGGTGGGGTATGCACAAGGGAAGCTTTGATGATTGGCGTGAATGCAGGAGAATGATGAGAACTCACTTTAGTAAGTTGAAGATGTGAACGACAGACAAGTATGATGGGCAGGATGATCCGCACACACATTTGGCCAAATGGACCCAAGCTTATGGAGGAAATCCCCAACCTAAATGGGTGCACTTGTTCTGTCACACCCTGGATATTGTCCCAATGAACTGGTATGTAGAAACTGAGCTCCACCATGGGATAGGTGAATGGGATATCCTACGCGAGGGATTCATGATGAGTTTCAGTTTTGAGGACAAGTTTCACAGTATTGATGAAGAGCTACAAGAAGTGAAAGCAATAATATTTAGGATACCGCAGGAACCTTTAGACCTGATTCAGGCTGAATGGGCTATTCAACTAAGTCACGTGCTAGAATGTTATAATCTAACTACTGAGGAAGAGGATGAGGATCCATGGAATATTAGCATTCCAGTTATAGAAGGTCACCCGAGGTTCAAGGAATATAGATTGAGAACCCTAACATAATCGTGTCATTGAAAACAAAACAATTAAACATTGGTACAGAGGCAGAACCCACATTCATGAAGATTGGAGACTACTGGGATGACGCAACGGTGGATAAGGTCATTGAATTGCTCCGTGAATATCATGATTTATTTCCTACCAAGTTTACGAATCTCAAAGGGATAATCATGGAACTAGGAATGATGAAGATCACGTTAAAGCTCGACGCGAATCCAGTTAAGAAAAGGCCTTACCGTCTCAATCTGAAATATAAGGAGAATGTTCGCTTAGAGCTAGACAAGATCCTCGTGGTAGGCATCATTGAACCGGTGGAAGAATCTGACTGGGTAAGTCCAATGGTGGTACAAGAAAAGAAGCATAAGGATGAAATAAGGATATGCGTGGATCTCAAGAAGTTGAATGATGCTTGTGTACATGATCCTTTCCTGACTCCGTTCACTGATGAAGTGTTGGACAATGTAGGTGGCCAAGAAGCATATTCCTTTACTAACAGGTTCTCTGGGTACCGCTAGATCAAAATCACGCTAGAGGACAGGAGTACGACAACCTTCGCAATTGAGTGGGTTATTTTCAGTACACTATGATGTCGTTTGGATTGAAGAATGCGCCTTCGATCTTCTCACGCGTAGTTGTTGCTACGTTCAAGGAATTTATTCATAAATTCCTGGAGGTATATTTTGATGACTGGACTATGTTTGATCTAGTTAAACACCATGTAGAAATCTTGTGCCTGATGCGGATACTTGTCGAAGATACCAGATCACGCTCAATCTCAAGAAGTGTCCATTTTGCGCTCCTTTTTGGAACTTGTTGGGGCATGTGGTTTGCAGACAGGGATTGATGGTAGACCCCTTCAAAGATCATGGTGATACCTAACTTGGAAGCACTGAGAAGTGTGAAACATTTGTGCGCTACCCTGGGACATATGGGATATTATAGAAATTTTATCAAAGGTTATGCCCAAATCACCCATTCTATGGAGAAATTGTTGAACAAGGATGTCACATTTTGCTGGAACGATGACTGTAAGAAGAGCTTGGATATATTAAAAGAAAATATGGTCACCACGATGATTCTAGTCTTCCGAGACTAGAAGAAATAATTTCATGTACATGTTGACGCATCATGTATAGTGATGGGAGTAGTACTGACACGGGCCGACAGAGAAGGCATGGACCATCCTATTGCATTCACAAGCCGAAGATTATCCAAAGTAGAGAAAAACTATTCCACCACTAAGCTCGAAGAGCTAACCATGCTGTATGCGCTCTGGAAGTATAGGCACTACTTGCTAGGAGGCCATTTTGAGATGTATATATATCACTCCACGCTAAAGTACCTAGTTAATAAGCCTATGTTGGGTGGTAGAATCTACAGGTGGCTCTTATTGCTCCAGGAGTATGATTTTGAAGTTATTGATGATTGAACATGGGACCAGACCATCTGTCATGCATCGAAACATGAGAAGAACCCACTAACTTGGAAGAAGGATTACTTGACACGCAGCTATTTGCAGTGTGCATCGCGGATGGTCATTTTTAGGATATAATACATTTCCTAATGATAGGTACTGCACCAAAAGGATACACTTTCCAGTAGAAAAAGGAATTAGTGCTGTGCATGGCATATTTCTCTATCATTGTTGGGAATCTATACAAGATGGGGACTGATGAGATATTTTGATGGTATGTACCTGAGTTTAAAAGAAGCAGCATCCTTGCAGACGCTCATGGGGGCACTGCGGGTGGACACTATGCAAGGAGAGTAACCACACAAAAGATTCTACATGCAGGGTTGTGGTGGCCAACCCTTCATCAAGACTCAAAAGCATATTGCAAGGCATGCAATGTGTGTCAAAGGATTGGTAGACCATCATGGAGGGATGAGATGCCTTTGAATCCACAAATGACATTGCAACCCTTTGAGGAGTGGGCAATAAACTTTGTAGGATCCATTCATCCCCAAGGAAAGACAAGAGCAAGGTACATTATCACCGTGACAGAGTATTTGACTCATTGGGCAGAAGCGCAGCCGGTGAAGGATTGCACGGGTGTGACTGTCGCGAAGTTCCTATTTGAGCATGTACTAACACGATTTGGATGTCCAAAGATCTTGATGATTTAGCGTGGTATGCACTTCCTGAATGAGATGATCAGCACGCTGACAGAGGAATTTCAGCTATACCACCCGCAAAGCACGTCTTATCACCCACAGGCTAATGGGATGGTGGAAGCATTCAACAACGTGCTCGAAAATGCACTGACCAAGGTTTGCAATGCTCAGCAAAGTGATTGGGACCTACGCATACCTAGAATATTATGGGCTTATTGAACGACATGCAAGAAGTTGATTGGACAAACCCCCTTTAGGCTCGTCTATTAGGTTGAAGCGGCAATGCCTATGGAATACATCGTACCTAGTCTGCGCATAGCATCACTCACAGGTATGACAGATCATGGAGCCCTGGAGGAGAGGCTCGCACAGTTGGATGAGCTTGAAGAAGATATATTTTGGCTGGATTTCACCCACAAGTCCAAAAGTAGTGGGAAAAGGCATGGCATGATCGACACATCAAGATGTGCACATTTAAGGTAAATAACCTGGTTTTGTTACAGGATAGTAAGTTTGATAAATTTCCAGGGAAGTTCAGGATGCACTGGTTAGGGCCTTATGTTATTAAGGAGATTACCAATGGAGGAGCGGTACAACTGGTTAAATTGAATGGAGAACTCTTCCCCAAAAAGGTGAATGGCACTCGCTTGAAGCCATACACCGATGGTCAAGCCATGTGACAAGATGACGGTAGCATAGTCTTAGCACTTCAGGCAGCTAAAAGGAGGTGTGGGACTATAAACTACACTGCCCGGGTTGGGGAGTTGCGCAATTGGAAGATGGTGTGAAGCAAGGGAGTGTCATTGGGTCCGTGACAGCGCGAAGGGAGTTGCACTACCCAAGGAGAAATCATGCAGGTCAGCTAGAAAGTGATTGTTACGGCCACTGTTCATGAAAAGACGACAAAAGTAAGGCCAAATGGAGCGGGCGGTCAACATTTAAGACAAAATTCATGGCTTAGATCCTTGAAAATTTTCTGCCAATCTGGCATTAATGAACCGATTTTTGGGGGGAATGATCGGATTTGAATTCAAAATTCCCTATAAATTACAAGTGGTTGTCCAGCAAGAAACACTTTGCATTTTGAGTATTCAGTTATTGAGCTCTCAGACACCTATGGACCTAGAGTTCTTCGAGGCTCTCAAACAAGCTCCTGTATTTGCAAATTTTCCTGAGATGTCATGAGAACTAATAGAGAGTGTTATCTCAACACCCCTAGAAGTTATAAATACCGAGAAAGTAGTAGAGGAGTTGGCATAGGAAATGGACATAGAAGCGGAAGTAACTGCTCTAGAAGTGGCCGAAGTATTGGTAGAGGTCCCTAAGTCACCGAGAATGTCGAGACCGAAGCCAACCCCAACTAAGGATGCCAGGAAGGACAAGAAGGGCAAGAAGCCTGCCATAACGATGTGTGCGTTGCCAAGGCAAAACCCACCAAAGCCCACTGCATAGAAGAAAGGCAAGGCTATAAACCTAGAAATAGAGGAGGAGGATATCGAAGACATCCTAATGGATGATGAGGATGTGGGAATAGAAGTAGAAGAGGTTGAAACCCAAGGTGTGGACCCTATTACATGGTTTCCAGAGTATGTCCCTCCACGCAAGCCTAAGTCCAAGGTCCCAAAGGACATTGATGAGAGTAAGACTCCCCTGCAAACCCGTCTGCTACCAGATGAAATTACTTTCTACGGTCCGTGCCTAGCACGGGTGTCGATACTGAAGCTAGAAGACTGGGACTTGCTGGACCACAAGAAGTTCTGGGTGTCGCACTATAACTGCACCTCGATGACAGTTTTGGTCATCAAGCAGCTGTTGTGCTTTGTGCATGATGGGTGTTTGTGGCTGGAGGAGCCAATACCCATCACAGATATGTTGATTCATCGCATAACGTGCCTGCCGTATACAGGTGAGAATCCAGCAATGATATTTGGTGGCAAGGGTGGCAAACAAGCTCTTGTAGAGTCAATGAAGGAAAAATTCAAGCTGGTGAAGAAGTCGTGCAAGTATGCTATCTCCAACATCTGTGACCCTGCTGTGAAGGTAGCCACACAGATCCTTACAAGGAAGGTTATGCAGAAGTGTCACACCAATGAGGTGCCAACATCTGTCATCACGCTTGCACAGCAGTGTGTGGAAGGAGTCCATTTTAACTGGTTGGATTCCCTTCGCGAAGAGTTCTTGGCGAACTACCGCGAAGCACAAGATCACAGCAAGACATTCCACTACGCATCGCTCTTGCTGTCAATTGTGCTGGTAGTGTGGGAGCTACCAGCAGAGAGCTAGTTCCCTTCGGTCGCACCAAACCTCCTTGAAGCAGCAAAGTACGCTTCACTGTGGATGACCAAGGACACACAGCGAGTTCGGAACAGCAAGATCTTCTAGATCTTGATGGAGATGAATATCAGGATGGCTATCAATCACAAGCCATGATTGTCTCCCACGATATATGCTAACCTACAGAGCTATGATGTAAAGCTAATTTCCATCGAGTATAATCAGGGCGCAGAAGGACCCTGCACAGAAGTGGTACGACTTGCCATATCTAGGCTGAACTTGGTAGCGCTTCCGTGGGAAACACTCCACCTCTTGCAGGATGGAGTAATTGCATAAATGAGGGCCCGAGAGCATTGCGCCCTCTAAGTGATCAGCGAACAGCGGATCAACAATCAACAGATGACCTCTAGAGAAATGCTTAAACTGCTGCTAAGACCGAGGCAACCAACCAGAGCAATAATATCATGTGGTTATTGAGGAGGCATGCATTATGGTTCCAGAGTTGGCCATTTTGGAGGAAGAGCTGAGGTTCGCATCCACAAGTTGGCCACAGGGGTGCACGACACTCAAACTGAGATGGTGCGGGTTCAGTTGGAACTAAACCTACAAATTATTGAGCTACAGCTGAGGACCTAGCCCTCCACACCACCAGAAGTAAAGGAACAGTGGGCGACCGTTGTCATAGAGGCAGTCGCGCTGGTGGAAAGTGCAGTAGAAGACTGCACGCAATTGTTCGAGCAATCATTTGAGGTCCTGAAAAGCTTGTAGGAGGACCCAAATTTACAAAGGCTAGAGACAGAAGCACACGAGCTACAACAGTGCTATGACGAATTTAAGGGCACAACGTGAACCATCGTGTTGATGCAGAGGCTAGCCAAGCTGTAAGAGGACAAGCAGCTGAAGGAACAAGTGGATGCAGCATTGCACAAGGAAGCAATGGTGCAAGTGTGACTAAAGCCCTGGCTGGAGGAAGCTTATGCAATCATAGGAAATATTGAAGGCAAGCTTGTGACTCTACAAGTGATGCAACAAAATCTTCAGGCTGATAGCGCAGGCGTAGTGACTGAGAAGACAGTGGAATATGCAAAGCAGGAGGTAGCTCAATGCATGGCCGAGGTAGCGGTCATATGGGTTGAGCTAGATGGGCTTCGCATAAAGATCCCCACGCCTACCAAGTGACTCGAGGGCGAATCACAATGTTTGTGTTGCGGGCCTGTTGGAAGCGGGATCCCCCAAGGGCAGTTTTGGGGCTAAAAGCCCATGTTGGAGTTAAGTTTTGTAATAAAATAGTAAAGTATCCTCGTTTTATGGTCCTAGAGTGCAAAGGTGTTATGTGTCATAAGGGGTAGTCCTCCCTTAGTTTTGAAAAGTAAAGTTGGTTGTAAGACCATGAAATTTTATAAAAAGAACTAAGCTCTAAGTAGTTTTGGATATAGAATGATGAATAATGTAAGTGAGTCGTACCTCTGAAGTAAGAAGTCTAAGTCTTGGCTAGTAGCGTAGGTAGAGTCTCTACAGCTGAGTGCGTAGAGGCCTATGATAGAAGACCACAGCTGAGTGCGCAGACCCCTGCAGCTATGTGTGCAAGGTGGACAGAGTCTGTAAACAATTGGAAGATATTAATAAAGATAGATATTCTGCAATTTCTTTGTCTTTTTTCTGTTGATGCATCTGATACTTTATGTATGAATTTCCTTTATTGTACTTATATGGTGCACAAATGACTGCAATTACATGGAATAATTGAACGCAGTTACAAATATCTGTTTACGCGGTGTTAACTATAATTGTTTGATAAGATAAGCAAGTCACTTAGATTAATTAGGGAATTTGTACGGCTGGTTGCCTTAGCAGTGTGAAAGTACCTGAGCAGCAGGCTAGGGCTGTGCAAAGGTGGATAGTACCCTTTCACAGAGGTACTGAAGGTTGGAATAGAGGGCTCGTCTCACAGGCCCTAGAGCGAAACAACCTGGGTGAAGGTAGGAATAGAGGGAACCAAATGACATCACAACCATCTCAGGGTGGTGAAACTTAGTTTCGGCATCCCCCCATACTACTTCGAGTGAGACTTCATTTCGCTCTTCGTAGGATGATGCCAAAAGGGTCAGTAGTGTAGGGATTTATTTGGCTAATTAATGTTGAACATGGGTCAAGCCCCCTCAATCCAAGACAAAAAGAACTCCCTCATTGAATGTGGCAACAGGTCCTGGTACTCATTCCAAGATCAAAAGCATAAATTTCACTACTTCCAAAACAAATGTTGTTGTCGGCTTTCTCAAAACCACATTGAGAATATACTAAAAAATAGGCTACTCCGATGAATAAATTGATGCTTCCACTGTGTCTAGAATGCCTCAAAACCCTATTTAAGCTCTTGAAGCACTTAAAAGACCTCCCTATGGCCTCAAAAAGCCAAAAATAATCTCTGCTGCAAATATAAAAAGGCTTGACTCTGCAAACCATTCAAAAAAATCTGTTATAGCCCAATGGTTGGACACTTGGCATATATAGCCCCACGTCTGGGGTTCGATCCACATATCGCATGATTTCATTGAATGTATTGTAGGCAGTCATATAACATATATGGCTTGAATATATTTTTAAACAAATATTATGGTGGCATGGTCTAGGGACCCGCTTCCATTACATGCCACATGTGACCATACCTCATACTTGTCGACGTTAACATTGGAGCTAATAGTTCTTATAATCATGGCCCAAAACATATATATAAAATCGTCACCACTAATAATATTAACCCAACTTTGTTGCTGCGACATATATATGTCATGAATATTGTGAGGATATGGCAAGCTCCCACCATATCCTTTACCCCCAAACTGTTGATGAATACATATTAAATATAACTTCCCCGCATATATAACAAGCACTAATTGTTGGCTTAGCAGTGAGACGTAGAACTTGTAAGCAGTATGTTAGGATTTCGACCCCCACAAAGCTCCAACAAAACATTGAACAGACAAACAAAGTCGCATGGCCTTTCCCTATCGGGCCACATGGCACCCTATGATTAGACCATGTGGCACTATGTGATTGACCTATCATCAACGAACAAAAATCTGTCAAATTTGAACAACTGTACGCGCCAAGTGTCCTCAACGAATTGGCCTACATGCCATCTATACTACCAAGTCATCCTGCTAACATCACTACTCAATTAACCGTCGTACTTCCACGTGTCCTCATCCAATTGGTTAATGTGTCATCATATAGTCCAGTCACCCTGCTAACAGCACTGCCAACTATTCCTACTACATCAGCAACACATCAGCCCACATCATCTATCGTACCACTAGTTGTATGTACCACATGAATTCCATGTTAGATGACACAGCACAGCATGGACTACCACGTCACTGTACGGACTTCCATGTGACAAAATTTGACTGGTCCAAATCAAAGCCAAAAGTCCAAAATTAAGTGAGAAGTGTTAGCCTCTCATGCTGCCACGTCACCTTGCTAACATCAGTATTATCACTACCATGTCAACATTCTGAAATTTTCATCTACCACATCACGTGCCACTTGGCACAAAATGACATCATGTTGATGTCATCATGCCACGTGTCACTTTCCAACTGGTCCACATCAGCCCCTATTGATGTCATCCTAACATCATATTATGCCACATCACTATATGGATATTCAAAGTCAATGTATGGTTGCCACGTGTCTTCACCAGAAGATGCCACGTTTCCCATCCGTATAGTGCCACGTCACCTTTGTGGGACCCACTTTGACCTCCTTTTTACTTGGACCCAAAAACATTGATTTCCCATATCTTCTTCGTATGGACTTTGTTTTGTGTGTCATTTGCATTGTTGGATTCATCTCGATGAGATCTATAATCTTATGCTAGTTTCGTGACGATCTGAGATACTTAATTTTTATGATTTTCAGTATCAATTGTTATCCATCTGGTATTGGAATTTGACTGAACATGACTATCCTGGTCTCATAACATGACTAGACATAACCATATTGGTTTATAATATGACTAGACTCAATTGTTTTTCAACTGATAAGAACCACCTAGATCATGCCTCCCTACTAAAAATACTTTTGGTACACCAAAATTTTATTACATCAATCACCAGATAGTTTAACATTATAGAATCTATTATAGACTCAACTAGACTTAGTGGTGTGATTTCTATTTGACAAATCACCTTATTAAAAACTCAATGATAATCAAGCATAAGGCATGAGATCTGGCCATTTCCAAGTAAGAAATCCATGTTTAGTTGATGATGACTTACAATCTTCCTTTTAAGCTTTTGTTGCTTCCTCTCATCCTAATTTTGTTGCTATCGATTCTCTTGGTAAGATCGAACATATAATATTTGAATGTCCTCTCAATTTACACTGTGAACAAACTCTTTGTCCTAAGTCTGTCATGGTCATCTTCTTCCTCGATCTCTTTGAGCCTTGTCTTGATTATGTAGATTATTCCTCTGACGGTACATACTGCACTAAAGTCTTGGTGAGATGTTTCTTCACTCGTAGTGTTGCATCATCCTTTCACGGAATTCCCCTTGTTGCATTGACCTTTTCACCGTAGAATTTTTGCTTCGAACATTTAGTTACACAATGGGTATTACATCCACAGAAAGTACATGGATGAGTCCTTGTAATGACCTTAATGACAAAATTTTGATAAGAAGATTACTCACCTTCTGAGTCATTGCTGGAATTACTTGTCTTCTTGCCTTTACGATCTTGCATCTTCTTTGGGATTTGTTTGGAATTCAATGAGAAAAAAAATCAACTATGTTCCTTTCTTTCCACAATAGTCACACATTAGTTTATCAAATCCCAATCCTTCATATTGCAGTCTCTCCTAGACTAATATTGATTGAAGCCTACCATGGCCATGCTTGTCAAGGCCTTGACCTTACTAATACCCCATTTTTCTCACTAACTTAATAGAAATCCTTTGGTATTTTTTTAGAATCCTCCAATCTCATGATCACTTGAAGTGTCTTCTATCTCCATTTCTGAATCAATCTTCTGGGATGTCGGTATATAAGGGAGATCCTCAGATGGTGAGGATAAAGTGCCAATTGCTTCTTCCACTAATTGATCTTTCGAAGTAGCACATGGATATGAAATTTCTTCATCTGACTGCTGATGAAATGGGTTAACTTAATTATCTTCAACAATAGATGGACATTTGTCTAAGGAACTTCCCCTATTTCGACCTTCCTGCATGGTTTGGATCCTCGCTTGCACTTTGTTTATCTTCTTGCAACACCCGCACCATTTGTCGTAATTTAGCACTCTCCTACCAATACTGTTAGTTAAAATCTTCCATCTCTTGTAACCGAACTTGCTTCATGATTTTTCCCATTGTAAAATCAACCTACAATACTTTAGCAATGTAGGCTCTGATACCAAAATTTGATCTGAAAATGGAATGATTCATCTCTAGATATTTTGCAATTATAAAATTTGTCCTAAAATGTGCATAAATAAGTTTTAAAAGAACTTAAATATGAAACAAAAATGTTTGAAACTCAAAATGACAAACATGAAAAAAAACAACCATTTGATAACATATTTCACCCCTCTTGGGCTACATCTTCGGGCTCTACTCCAAAGGCTAGGTCGCTTTATTGATCTTGGCTGCAAAATGAGTAGATAAAATTATTTGTCGCATAGAGTAAATCTAATGTTGGAGTGGCATTGTTTCCCTTCAAGAAATGTTCTCCATCAGAGAAATCTCACTCACAATATGACTCCTTTATACAAAGAAAATATGGCGCCAAGGCAAAAAGGACTCTCTCACTAAACGTGACAACAGGTCCTAGTACTCATTCCTATATCAAAAGAAAATTTTCACTACTTCCAAAACAAGTGTCATTGTCATCTTTCTCAAAACCACACTGAGAATAGACGAAAAATAGGTTGTTGCGATGAAGAAATTTGATGCTTCCATTGCGCCTAGAATGCCTCAAAACCCATATCTAGGCTCTTGAAGCAATTAAAAAGACCTCACTATGGCCTAAAAAAGCCAAAAAAACTGCCAAATTTGAACATTTGTACGTACTAAGTGTTCTCAACGAATTGGCCCACATGCCATCTGTACTTCCCGATCACCTTGCTGATGTCACTGCCCAATTAACCATCGTACTTCCATGTGTCCTCATCCAATTAGTTCATGTGTCATTGTACATTCTAGTCAACTTGCTGACGTCACTGCCAATTATACCTTCCACATCACCCCACATCATTCGTCATACCACCAGTTGTACTGAGTGACAAGTGTCAGCCTCTCATGCTGCCACATCACCTCGCTAACATCAAAAATCATACTGCCATGTCGACATGCTAACATTATCATCTTCCACATCTCCTGCCACTAGGAACAAATTGGCATCATGTTGATATCATCATGCCATGTGTCACCTTCCAACTGGTCCACATCAGCCCCTGATGACGTCATCCTGACATCATCATATGCCACATCATTGTATGGATCTGCCAAGTCAACGTATGGTTTCCACCTATCTTCACCAGAAGATTCCACATTTCCCATGCATATACTGTCATGTCACCTTTGTGAGACCCACTTTGACCTCCTTTGTACTTGGTCCCAAAAAAAATGAATTCCCATATCTTCTTCATATGGTGTCTGTTTTGTGTGTCATTTGTATTGTTGGATTCATCTCGACGAGCTCTATAACCTTATGCTAGTGTTGTGACAATTTGAGATACTTCATTTTTATGCTTTTCAGGATCAACTGTTATCCATCTAGCATTGGAATTTGCTTGGACATGACCATCCTAGTCTCATAACATAACTAGACATTTTTGAAAAGAATCTTCGCAAAAATCACATAGAGGTATTTTTTGTGACGCGTTTTGAACCAACCAGTGTGGTTCATCGCTAGGACAAGTTGAATGAACAGATCTTGCTATGCATTATAAATAGATCGGGCAGAATGTCTAATGACCAAATTTCTAGATCAGGTAACGGCTAAAATGATAACAGCTAGATTGACCAGGGAACAACTAGTTAGACTAGGGAGGGCATAATTTATTTAAATAAGTAAGTTCAGTCATTAATTTCTTTATAAATGGACAATTTTATAATTGCAAATATATGTTAGAATAAGCGAGTTAATAAATCAAGTTAAAGAGAATAGTTGATTATATTTTAATTAAATAAGTTAATTATATTTTAAATAAAATATAAGTTAAGGGACATTTAAATCTTAATTTAAATTAAGAAAATAAATTAATAAATTAATTAGTTATCAAAGATGTTTATAAATATTAGTTTGTTGAAAAAGTTAAAAATAGAATAATCTATAAATAGTTATTTCCATTTTAAAATAAAAGCTAAAGGACCTATATTTATGAATATATATTAAAATAAACAGATTAGTATCATATTCGCAGTCAAAGAGTATCCCTATAAAAATATTAGAGAAATTGAAATATTAATTAATAGTTTATTAAGGGTAAAAATATAAAATAAATAAAATAAAATTTTAAAGTTTTTTTTAATAGTCAAAAATAAATATTAGAGAATTCAAGTTTAAAAAATAAATAAATAAATAAAATAAAAATATTAATATTAGTTTAAAAGTCCAAGAGTTTAAATATATAAATATTAGAGAAAAAAAAATGGAGAAAACGACTAGGAGGAGAGCACTGGGACCCATCGACTACTGATCTTCTAGCCATCCTGTCTATTAAGAATGTTCGGCCTTTTCTCAATCTCAAGGGCTTCCCTAAATTTCCGATGATGAAATTGCGACACTCTAGCAATCACACTAGCTTCTTCGATGCAGACATGATGATTGGTTTTATCAACATGCTTTGCTAAAGCGAAAGACTTGGTTCTCATTTGTTTACAATAACTAGACATAACCACATTTATTTACAATATGACTAGACTCAATTTTTGTTCAATTGATAAGAACCACATAGATCACGCCTCCCTACTAAAAGGACTTTTGGTCCACCAAAATTTTTTTACATCAACAGACTTATTACATCAATCATCAGATACTTTAACATTAAAGACTCTATTATAGACTCAACTAAACTTAGTGATGTGATTTCTATTTGACAAATTGCTTTATTACAAACTCATTGACAATCAATCATAAGGCATGAAATTTTCCCATATCCAAGTAAGCAACCTGACTTTGGCTGATGATGACTTACAATCTTCCTTCTAAGCTTCTTTTTCTTCCTCTCATCCTAATTCTGCTCCTATCGATTCTCTTGGTAACATCAAACATGTAATCTCTAAATGTCCTCTCATTTTAATTGTGAATAAACTCTTTGTCATAAGTTTTTCATGGTCGTCTTCTTGCTCGATCTGCCTGAGCTATGCCTTGATTATGCAGAGTCTTCCTCTAACAGTACTCACTTCACTAAAGTCTTTCCCAGATGTTTCTTCACTCGCATTTTTGCATTATGCTTTCACAGAATACTCCTTGTTGCATGGATCTTTATATCGTAGACTTTTTTCTTCGATCATTTAGTTACACAATGGATATTACTTCCACAGAAAGTGCATGGATGTGTCCTTTTAATGACCTCCATGACAAAATTTTGATAAGAAGATGAATCGCCTTCCAAGTCACTACTGGAATTACTTATCTTTTTTCCTTTACAATCTTGCATCTTCTTTGGCATTTGTTCAGAATGCAGTGAGAAAAAACAATATGTTATGTTCCCTTTCTTTCCAAAATAGTTGCACACTAGTTGATCAAATCCCAATCCTTCATATTGGGGTCTCCCCTAGACTGATATTGGTTGAAGTTTACCATGGTCATGCTTGTTGAGGCCTTGACCTTGCTGATACCCCATTTTTCTCATTAACTTAGTAGAAATTCCTTTGGTATGCTTCTCGAATTATCCAATCTCATGATCACTTGAAGTGTCTTCTATCTCCATTTCTAAATCAATCTTTTGGGATACCGATACATAAGAGAGATCCTCATATGATGAGGAAAAAGTGCCAATGCTTCTTCCACTAATTTCTATTTCAGAGTAGCACATGGATGTGAAATTTCTTCATCCGACTACTGACGAAATGGGTAAACTTAATTATCTTCAACAATAGATGGACTTTTGTCTAAGGGACTTCTCATATTTCAACTTTCCTACATGGCTTGGATCCTCGCTTGCACTTTGTTATCTTCTTGCAATGCTTGGACCATTCATTGTAATTTAGCATTCTCTTACTGCTATTGTTGGTTAAAATCTTCCATCTCTCGTAACTGAACTTGCTTCATGCTCGTTCCCATTGCAAACTCAACTTACAATACTTTAGCAACGCATGCTCTGATACCAAAATTTGATCTGAAAATGGATTGATTCATCTCTAGATATTTTGCAAGTATAAAATTTGGGTCTTCAAATGTGCATAAACAAGTTTCAAAAGAACTTAAAGATGAAACAAAAACATTTGAAACTCAAAATGAAAAAAATGAAAAGAAACAACCCTTTGATAACATATTTCACCCCTCTTGAGCTATGTCTACGAGCTCTACTCCAAAGGCTAGGTCTCTTTATTGATCTCGGTTGCAAAATCAGTACATAAAATTATTTGTCTCAGATTTAATCTGATGTTGGATTGGCTTTGTTTCCCTTCGAGAAATGTTCTCCATCATAGAACTCTCACTCACAATCTAACTCCTTTATACAAAGAAAATATGGCGCCAAGCCAAAAAGGACTCTCTCACTGAACGTGGCATTAGGTCTTGGCACTCATTCTGAGATCAAAAGCATAAATTTCACTACTTCCAAAGAAACTGTCATTTTCAGCTTTCTCAAAACCACACTGAGAACACACTAAAAAATAAGTTGTGACAATGAAGAAACTAATGCTGCAAATGCACCTACAATGCCTCAAAACCCATATATAGGCTCTTGATGCACTTAAAAATACCTCCATATGGCCTCAAAAAGCAAAAAATAATCTCTGTTGCAAATATAAAAAGGCTTGACTCCGCAAACCATTCATCAAAATGTGCTATAGCCTAATGGTTGGGCACTTGGCTTATACAGCCCTGGGTCTGGGGTTCAATCCACATATGGCCTCATTTCATTGAATGTATTGCAAATGGTCAGATAAAATATATGGTTTGAATATATTTTTAAACAAATATTATGGTGTATTCGTCTAGGGACCCGCTTCCGTTACACGCCATATGTGATCATACCTCATACATGTCGATTCTAACATTGGAGCCAACAGTTATTATAACCATGGCCCAAAACATATATATAAAAATGTCACCACTATTAATGTTAACCCAACCTTGCCACTGAGACATATATATCTCGTGAATGTATTGAGGATATGGTAGTCTCCCACCATATCCTTTACCCCCAAATTTCTAATGAATACATATCAAATATAACTTCCCCGCATATATAACAAGCACTAATTGTTTGCCTAGCAGTGAAACGTATAACTTGTCAGTGACATGTTAGGAGTTCGACCCCCTGTAGAGCTCCAACAAAATTTTGAATGGAAAAATAAGGTTGTATGGCCTTTCCCTTTTGGACCATGTGGCACCCTATGATTAGGCCACGTGGCACTATGAGATTGGCCCATCATCAATGAACCAAAACTGCCAAATTGGAACATTGGTAGGTGCCAAGTGTCCTCAACGGATTGGCCCACATGCCATCTGTACTACCCGATCACCCTGCTGACGTCACTACCCACTTAACCATCGTACTTCCATGTGTCCTCATCCAATTGGTTCACGTGTCATCATACAGTCGAGTCACCCTACTAATGTCACTGCCAATTATACCTGCCATATCAGCACCACATCAGCCCACATCATCCGTTGTACTACTAGTTGTACCTACCAAGTCAACGCCATATAATCTGACAGAGTATACTATGGACTACCATGTCACTGTATGGACTTCCATGTGGAAAAATTTGACTAGTTCAACTAAATGCAAAAATTCCAAAACTGAGTGACAATTGTCAGCCTCTCATGATGCAACGTTGCCTCGCTAACATCAATAGTCGTACTACCATGTTGACATGCTGACATTATCATCTGCCACATCACCTACCACTAGGAAAAACTTTAGATCATGTTGATTTCATAATGCCACATGTCACCTTCCAACTAGCCCACATCGACCCCTGATAATGTCATCCTAATGTCATCATATGCCACATCATTGTATGGATCTGCCAAGTCAACATATGGTTTCCACATGTCTTCACCAGAATATGCCACATTTCCTATCTGTAGAGTGCCACATCACCTTTGTGGGACCCACTTTGACCTCCTTTGTACTTGGTCCCAAAAAAATTGATTTCCCATATATTCTTCATATGGACTCTGTTTTGTGTGTCATTTGCATTGCTAGATTCATCTCGACGAGCTCTATAATCTTATGCTAGTTTCATGACTATTTGAGATAATTCAATTTTATGCTTTTCAGGATCAATTGTTATCCATCTAACATTGGAATTTTCCTGGACATGACCATCCTGTTCTTATAACATAACTAGACATAACCATATTTGTTTACAATATGACTAGACTCAATTGTTGTTCAATTGATAAGAACCACCTAGATCATGCCTTCCTACTAAAAATACTTTTGTTCCACTAAAAGTTTATTACATCAATGGACTTATTATAGCAATCATCAGATACTTTAACATTATAGACTCAACTAGACTTAGTGATTTGATTTCTATCTGACAAATCACTTTATCATAGACTCAATGATAATCAAGTATAAGGCATGAAATCTACCCCAGGTCTAGTGTTCGATCCACATATGGCCTTATTTAATTGAATGTATTGCAGGTTGTCATATAACATATATGGTTTGAATATATTTTTAAACAAATATTATGGTGGCATGGTCTAGGGACCCCCTTCCATTACACGCCACATGTGACCATGCCTCATACCTCATACATGTCAACGTTAACTTTGGAGCCAACAGTTATTGTATTCGTGGCCCAAAACATATATATAAGATCGTCGCCACTATTAACGTTAACCCAACCTTGCTGCTGCAAAATATATATGTCAAGAATGTTGTGAGGATATGGCATGCTCCTGCCATATACTTTACCCCAAAACTACTGATGAATACATATAAAATATCATTGCCCCATCATATATAACAAGCACTAACTATTATCCTAGCGGTGAAACATAGAACTTGTCAGTGGCATGTCAAAAGTTCGACTCCCCTAAAGCTCCAACAAAATTTTGAATGGACAAACAAGGCCGCATGGCCTTTCCCTATTGGGCCACGTGGTACCTAATGATTAGGCGATGTGGCACTGCGAGATTGGCCCATCATCAACAAACCAAAAATTGCCAAATTTGAACATCCGTATGTGCCAAGTGTCCTCAAAGGATCGGCCCACATGCCATCTGTACTGCCCAATTAACCATCGTACTTCCACATGTCCTCATCCAATTGGTTCAAGTTTCATTGTATAGTCCAGTCACCCTGTTGAAGTCACTTCCAAGTGTAATTGCCACATTAGCACCACGAAATCCGTCGTACCTCCATCTATACCTACCACTTCAATGCCATGTCAACTAACACAACATTATACATATTTCCACATCACCATACGAACTGTAACATGGCAAAATGTGGCTGGTCCAACTTGATGCCAAAAGTCCAAAATTGAGTGACATGTGTCATCCTCTCGTGTTGCCACATCACCTCACTAACTTCATCACTTGTACTGCCATCTCAACATGTTGTTGTCATCATCTACCACGTCACCTTCCATTGGGCACAAGCTGACGTCATGTTGTTGTCATCATGCCACATGTCGCCTTCCAACTAGTCAACATCGACCCCTGATGATATCATCCTAACATCAGCATATGCCATGGTCATTGTACAGATCCATCAAGTCAACATACCACTACCACGTGTCTTCACTAGAAGTTGCCTCATGTATTAACTAGAAGCTACCACGTGTCCCATTCGTACAATTCAATGTCACCTTTGTGGGACCCACTTTGACCTCCTTTGTACTTGGTCCTAAAAAAATTAACTACCCATATCTTTTTCATACGGACTCTATTTTGCGTGTTGTTTGCATCATTAGATTCATCTTGAAGATCTCTACAATATTATACTAGTTTCATGATGATCTGAGATACTTCATTTTTATACTTTTTGGGATCAACTACTATCCATCTGGCGTTGGAATTTTCCTAGACATGAACATCCTAGTCTCAAAACATGACTAGACATAACCATCTTCGTTCACAATATGACTAGACTCAATTGCAGTTCAACTGACAAGATCCCCCTAGATCAGTGTCATTTTCAGTGCAAGTCTTAATTGATGGGAAGGCTAGAAATGATGCTAATAATGGTGAAAGTGAACTGCTTGAAAGGTACATGGTTCTACAAGAGTATATAGATTTAAAATCCTCAATTAAGCTCTTCTACTATCATCATTCAAGAAGTCTTGATGATGGATCCTGGTTGGGATTTGAAACATTGACAGAAAATGGTTTTTACTGTGGATTCTCCGATAACTAAGTCTAAAGATATATACCACAGATGTCTTAAATCGAGTATGTAGATTTGTTTCCAATGGAAGTTACTAGATTAGCTCGCCATAAAGAGGTAGATTTCTCTATTGAGTTGCTACCTGGAGTAGCACCATCATTGTTGGCTTGTTGGGGCTTGACCTAGCTTTAGAGGTGATTTAGCCAAACAAATCCTAGTACTACTGGCCCTTTCGGCAACAGTCCATGGAACGCAAGCTGAAGTCTCACCTGAAGTAGTATGGGAGGGTGCTAGAACTAGGTTTCCACACCCTGGAGATGTCTGATGAGTTTAAGTGGTTCGCAGTTCAACCCTGCCCGCAAGTCTCTTCATGCACTTTCCCGTCCCTCGCAGCCTGAGGTACTACCTTCACGCAACCCTACTCAAGGGTTGAACGTTGTGATTCTATGTTATTACCCAAGACTTTACTGATATTCCAATGTTAGTTGATTCTCTTAGCCTACTTTCATGCTTTAACATATACTTAACAATATAAACTATTCATATAGGTGCACGCAGTAAATAAACAGTATATTTGCAAATTATATCAAACATGCATTAACCCAAGAATAGATACACAGAATTATGATAAAAATTCTCTTTATTAATCCCTTCCTTGGTTACAGACTCGACTCCGCCCTGCACACTGAGCTGCAGGGGTCCACACACTAAGCTGCAGACTACTAGGCCTCTGCTCACTCAGCTGCAGAGCCTTCTCCTTCTCTACTCTTTATTATTTTGCTATCTTTTACACTTGGAGCCTCACTCTATTTATACAATCCCATGGTCCACGGACCATGGGTAGGCTGACATTACATTACAAAACTAGGGCAAACAACCATGTGACTCTATCATACTCTTCGCGCCCTGCACCCGCAATTCGCGGAACTTTACAACAAAGTTCAAACAAAACTTGGGCCTTGAGCCCCAAAACATGCCTTTGGGGGATTCCATGCCCAACAAGCCCCCAACACAAACATCATGACTCGCCCTCAAGTTACTTTATGGGCACAGCAATCTTTGCACGGAGTCCCTCCAACTATTCTCGAACTGCGCAGAGGTCAGTAGTGCACTGAGTTGTTGCTTGCTAAATCTGCTACATACGTTGTTTCGAGACCTCTGTATCTAAATTTCTTCTTTGCATCTATGTCGGTATCCCTTGCATTTTTTATAGTCTCGTGCCTTTGGCCAGATCCTTGGAGCACGAAGACTGTGCTTGCTCCAGCTACTCAGATAGTCGGCCCACCTGTGTAGGGCTTCAAGTGGCTATCATTTATTTTTCCTGGGAAAGGCTCTCCATTTAGTTTGACTAGTTGTACTATGCCTCTGTATGTGACCTCCACAGCCATGTATGGTCCCAGCCAATGCATTCTGAACCTTCCTGGGAAATTTTCAAACTTTCTATCATACAGCAGCACTATGTCATTTACCTTGAAGTGTGCAACTTAATATGGTGAACATGCCAAGCCTTTTCACACTGCTTTTGTACCTGCTGATGAAAACGTTCCATGAACTATTCCTCCTCAAGTTCTTCCAAGTGCGCAAGCCTTTCTTCCAGAGCTTCGCGGTCCGTCATACCTGTGAGCACTACTATGCGCAGACTAGGTACAATATACTCCATCGGCATGATAGTTTCTACACCATAAACTAACCGGAAAGGTGTTTGTCCCGTCAGTTTCTTGCATGTTGTCCTATAAGCCCATAGTACTACAGGTACCCGCAGGTCCCAATCGCTTCGCTGCGCATTGCACACTATGGCTAGCACAGTCTCCAGTATTTCGTTGAACGCTTCTAGTGTCCCATTGGCTTGTGGGTGATATGGTGTGCTTTTCTAATGATACACCTAGACGTCTTCTATGAGCATGTTGATGGTTTCATTCAGGAAATGTGTACCATGATCACTCATTAAGATTTTCAGACAGCAAAATCAGGTCAACACATTTTCAAACAAAACCTTCGTAGCTGTAACAGTCATGCAGTTTTTGACCGGCTACGCTTCCGCCCACCATGTCAAGTACTCTGTCGTAATGATGATGTAGCACGTGCCCGTTTTTCCCTGAGGTTTGATAGGTCCCACAAAGTTGATTGCCCATTTCTTGAACGGCTACAACATCATTTTTTGATTCAATGGCATCTCATCCCTCTGTGTTGGTTTTTCGGTCCTTTGACATATATCGCGGGCCTTACAATGTGCTTTTGAATCCTGGTGAAGGGTTGGCGACCACAACCCTACGCGAAAAATATTTTGTGTGGTCGCTCATCCTGCATAGTGTCCTCCTACAGTGCCCCCATGTGCTTCCATGAGGATCTGACTTCGTTCAAATTTAGGTACATACCTTCGCAATATCTCATCTTTCCCATTTTGTATAGCTGCCCTACAATGACAAAAAAATCCGTCACGCGCACTACCAATTCCTTCTTCTATTAGATGAAGTATTCCTTTAGTGCGGTCCCTATTGTCAGAAAGTGGATTATATCTTCAAAGTGTCCGTCCACAACGTGCACAGCAAAGAGATATGCATTAGGTAATCCTTTCTCCAAACTCGTAGGTTCCTCACATGTCTCAATACACGACAAGTAATCTGGTCCTGCATTCAGGGGTCCAGGTTTTACCACAACATCAAAGTCATATTCTTGGAACAATAAGAGCCACCTAAATATGCACCCCCCCCAACACAAGCTTATTGACCAAGTGTTGTTTGCTGGGTAGTCCTTTGTATTTTATAGCGCTTTTTGAATTCGAATTCAATCGCTCCCCCCAATTCTAGTTCATTAATGCTCCCTTGGCAGCAGATTTTCCCAAACCTTGCCCATAAATCGCATCTTAAACACCTATCGCCTCCTCCATTTGGCCTCAATTCTAGCATCCCATCACGAATAGTGACTTCAACGGTCACTTTCTAGCCAACCCGTGTGGCAGCACAGCCCCCCGGGCGCGTTGTGGACCATGTGACTCTTTGGTTCTGCGCACATCTCCCATATTTTGTAGCTCCCGGGCAGGATATTTTATAGTCTCACACTCCCTTCCAACTACCTAGAGTGCTAAGACTGTCCTTCCCTTGGTTAGTCAGGTGGTCGCACCACCCATGTTGATCTCCATCTTATCCTCCATCGTGGTTCTTGGAGAATCCCCACCTTCTATTGTTGTGGTCGGCATCGTACACTTCACTATTTGTAATGCACTACCCTGGTCACTACGTTTAGAAATACGTGGTCCAAGCCAAGGCATCAGACTAACCAATTCATGGTGATAGTTTTCAAACTTGTTAGCATGGTCGTACGCACCTTGCCTTACCATCCTAGTTTTCTTGGCGAGAAACTCTTCCTTTATCTCGTCCTCCAACATCTTGACCTCTGCGTCCATCAAAGTGCTTTTCTTCCTTAACCATACCCATTCTTTTTCAAGCTCACAGAGTCTAAAGTTTCCCTGTTGGCTTTCTTCCTCAAGTCCCATGTGTTCTGTTTCTTGCGGCTGTGTGATTCCTTCTTTCCAGGCTTCGCGAACCATCGTATCTACAAGTGCTGCTACGCACGGACTAGGCTTTGCATGCTCCATAGGGAATACAACGTCTGCTTCATACGTCAGCATCGGAAGTCCCCACGAGGTCAGGATTTTGCACATGGTCCTATAAGCCCATAGAACCGCTGGTATGCGTAAGTCCCAGTCAGTGTGTCTCACACAGTGGACCGCGTTCAATACTTTGCATACTTTATCAAATACTTCCATGCGGATAATCTTTGGTGCACTAGGTCTTATCATACTTTGTCGTTCACGCCCTCATCTTGCCCGCTCCTGCTTGTTGGTCCTATTTCCTATCGCGAGGATGGTGTTCGTTCATGCAGGTTGCATACCATATGCCTATACCCATCTAGAGAGGTGGGCACACAAGTTGTTCCATCCATCATACCTGGTTTTCATTTGCTTCTAAGGCTTTGCAAACCGCATGAGCATCATCCTTCGACATTCGCACTAGTCCTCAAAACTCCTTTGATGCGTATCCCACCATCTTGCAGGCGTTGTGCATAGTGCCCATTTCAGAGCATCGAAATGCTACTATTCTGGCATTTCTCTTTCAAATTTGTTCAGGAAATCATCCACTGTTGTCAACTTGTCATACATAGGTAGATCTCTTACCTCTATTGCCATGCAGGGCAATGATCTTATAATCATGTTGTAGTTGAGCATGGTTACCTCGTGTAACCGGTTCTGCCATCGTTCTATCTCCTCATCCGAATCTGAGGTGTAGGAAATTTCATGCTCCCATGAAATCTTGCCATCCGCTATTGGATTCACCCAGTCCTACTCCCACACAATTATCTTGTAGATACAGTCTAGATCATCGATGCTATCATAGTCACACACCAGCTCCGTGGAGCACGATCCTTCCGTAGGGTCTAAAGGTACCACTACACATAGTGACTTTTTCTAAAAAATCATCTTATGCTTCTTTAGATTTATCACTCCATTCATTTCAGTGGCCCAACCTATTCCCAGTAACGTGGGATAGGGATTGTTGTCATCAACAATCTCTATCACTTCGAAATCTACAGGCGTGCTCGCACCTTCAATATCTACAATTATTCTCTGCAATCTTCCCATCTGTAGGATCTTTTGCTGGTTCGCCATTCGCAATTGAATAGGAGACCATTGCAACGTGTGCCTTCCCATGCGCTCCCATGTTTTCTTTGGCAGAACATTCACATCTGATCCTAGATCCAAAATCACTTGATCCATCTCATATTCCCTGATCTGCACAGTCAATCCCATCTCCCTTCCTGTTCGCGTTGTGTGCTTCCTGAGCTTCCGGACTACACGTGGTTCTCCTATTCTAGCACATTTAGTGATGAGTTCTTGTAGCCCCTTCAAAGCCTTGCTGTCACGCAACAATTTCATGCATGTCTCTAGAAAGGTTGTGAGCATTGATGGGTCCATTTCTAGTTCTAGTTTGTCTTTACTACCTGAAGTGGAGGCCTCCGTGAAGCTCTTGTTAGCTTCCATGAATGTCTCCTTAGCACGCTCCAAATCAAATTTTGGTTCCTTTGTTGGAGCCTTGTGAACCCAAGCACTCTCTACGAGTTGCTTGCCTTTGTCATATCCTTTCGTGCTACCACTTCGGAGCACGATATTTACTTTCAGGTCTTCCTCACACTACTCAGACCTCATCATTTGTAGGTTCTGAGTAGGGGGAAGTTGGAGTGTTCCTTTATCGTGCAACCCAACTATCAGCATGGGATAGTCCTCTGTCTCATGATCAAACTGGGTACAATATAAACATGATGCTCTTATCAGGTTTGTACAATTGCGGACATAATGCCCTGGTCCTCCGCAATTGTAACAAATCAACTGGTCATGACCTCTTCCTAGTCCCATTCCACCTTGACCTCATCCGCGCCCCTGAAATCCAGTGCATTCCATCCTTGCATTTTGATCGAGGGCTCGCGTTTCAGTCTGAACTCTGTAGGTAGGAGTCTGATCCATCATCATTTCATAGCTTCTACATGTACACTCATCATGGCCTACTAACCTGCAGAAATTATAGAACAACTGTTGGGACATATGCATATACTTCTGTAATAGATGGCAGTTATCTATTGCATGCTTCCCTCCTATCTGAAAAATTGTGCACCATAATGCAGGCGCCGCACTTGGTCCTGCTTATGCCTCTAGTCTCAATGGCATTGGCCCTCCTCCTGCCAAGTAGTTTGCGAAGACTAGACAATGGTCCTTGTCATGTCCCTGGCCTTTGCACTTTATGCACCATACCTCCTCGCATGGCTCTGGGCAAGCTGTCCTATCTTGTTTCAAACTCTACATCTCAAGACACAAGTTTTTCAACTACACGTGGATCTGTTGGACTCCTAGGGTAGGATCTTGTATTGGGGTCTCATGTAGTCTTATTGCGATCTCCAAGGCCTAGGCCTAAGTGGATAGCTTCTATTGTGACAGCGTGGTCTCGGTTGGAAGCTTTGTGATTTCCTTAAATCCGATAATTGACTGTGCATCTAATTTTGGCCTACAAAATTCCCTGTTTAGCGCAGCTTGGATATTCATGATCCGTGTGTTTGGATTGTCATTGCAATGATTAATGTACCACGTCAGTGCGCGATCCTGCACGGTGTTGACCAACGTTGCTTTCTTTATATTGTCATCCGTGACTCCCTGTGCCTTTCCCATATAGCCTTTACCATGAACCAAAACTGGTCTAGATCTTAATTCCCTACTCCATTGAACATCGGCAATTTTATTGTGCTTGCCATATTGAATTGTAGTGGTGGCGGAGGTGGTCTGGGCGAAGACGGAGGTGAAGATGGTGAAACAGGTGGTGGTGTAGGTGGAAGTGGTATGCGCAGAATTTGTTGCCTTATCAAACTGATCGCACTTCTTGGCAACACCTTTGCAAGCTCTTCCTCGCTTTCTCGCAGAGGTGAAATCAAAGGGCTAGTTTCTAATTCCGCGCTACCTTCATTTGTATAGATCTTCCCACTTCACGTATCCCTAAACATCAATTTATTCGCATAACCCGTTTTTCACATAGTAGCATCTTAATCCAAGTGTTCAAAGATTTAACGTACTTACCTCGCGGTCCTTTGAGGAAGCGTCGTTCCGCCTTGCTATAGCTGACTAAAATATCTATTTTGAACTCGGTGATAAAACCTCCTATAATTTGATTGAGTCAATGGTCCACAGCGTGCGCCATTTTATCTTCCAATGCTTCTAGTCTACGCACTAGCTCTGGAGTCCACACAATAGGTTTATCTAGCCTACACCTTCCCTGACTGTCTACTAACTTCGCAATCCACTCGTACAACTCAGAGGGGAATGATGCAAAGAAAATTTCATGGATTTTTGTATATAAGTAGCCCTCTAACCACTCTTCCTTTGATACTTGCGGATTCCTATTTTCCTACATCGTGAACTCGTGAATCTTCCTATCTAACCACTCTTCAATTCCTTTCTTTGTTGGATTTCCGGTGATACGACATCAGACATCTCTTATGAAAATCCTGGTCCCGGCAATGGAACCATTTGTTGGCCTGTTAGGGCTTAACCAAGGTTTAGAGGTGATTTAGCCAAACAAATCCCGGTACTACTGGCCCTTTTGGCAACAGTCCATGGAGCACTGGGTGAGGTCTCACCCAAATTAGTATGGGAGGGTGCTAGAACCAAGTTTCCATACCCTGGAAATTTCTAATGAGTTCAAGTGGTCCACGGTTCGACCCTGCATGCAAGTCTCTTCGCGCACTTTCCCGTCCCTCGCAGCCTAAGGTACTACCTTCGTGCAGCCCTACTCAAGGGTAAAATGATGCGCTTCAACATTATTACCTAAGACTTTACTGATATTCCAATGTTAGTCGATTATCTTAGCCTACTTGCATGCTTTAAGTTATACTTAATAATATAAACCATTCATACAAGTGTGTGCAGTAAATAAATAGTATATTTGCAAATTATATCAAACATGCATTAACCCGAGAATAGATACACAGAATTATGATAAAACTTCTCTTTATTAATCCCTTCCTCGGTTACAGACTCGACTATGCCCTATGCACTCAGCTACAGGTGTCCGCTCACTTAGATGCGGACTACTAGGCCTCTGCACACTCAGCTGCAGAGCCTTCTCCTACTCTACGACCCAAAGACACACCGTACACTTAGTCGCTTAGACTCTTGCTTCTCTACTCTTTATTACTTCACTATCTTTTACACTTATAGCCTCGCTCTATTTATACAATCCCATGGTCCACGAACCATGGGTAGGCCGACATTACATTACAAAACTAGGGCGGACAACCCTGTGACTCTATCATACTCTTTGCGCCCTATGCTCGTAATTCGCGGAACTTTACAACAAAATTCGGTCCAAACTTGGGCTTTGAGCCCCAAAACATGCCTTGGGGGATTCCATGCCCAACAATCATCCAAGGCATCATACAGGATAAGTACCCCTAAGTTGGTTGAGCTAAAATTGTAGCTTAAAGAGATGCTTAACAAGGCCTACATAAGGCCGAGTGTGTCTCCATGGGGAGCACTTTTATTGCTTGTAAATAATAATGATGGAACCCTTGGATTATGCATTTACTATAGGAAATTAAACAAAGTGACCATAAAGATAAAGTACCCCTTTCCAAGTATTGATGATCACTTTGATCATTTTAGGGAAGAAACAGTGTTATCCAAGATTGAATTGAGGTCAAGATATCATCAAGTAAGGATCAAGGAGGAGGAAATTCACAAGACTTCTTTCATAACAAGATATGGGCATTATGAGTCACTAGTGGTACTCTTTGGGCTTACTAATTCCCCTACCACGTTCATGTGCTTAATGAATAGTCGGTTTCATTCTTATTTAAACAAGCCTATCATTATGTTTGTTGATGAAATATTAGTGTACTCCAAGGCAGAGGAAGAGCATGAAAATCATCTACCTGCAATGCTACAATTGTTGGGGGAGAACAAGCTATATGAAAATATCAACAAGTGTGACCTTTTCCCATCACAGACACACTATCTGGGGCATTTTATCTCCGAGGAATGGTTCTCAGTTGACCTAGAAAATATCAAGGCCATAATAGAGTGGCCAACTGCAAGGAATGTGAATGAGATCATATCATGCATGGGATTGGTAGTTTATTACATGAGAATTATGAAAAATAATCTCCAAGATAGGCCATCCTATCACATCCTTGTAGAGAAATGGAAATAAGTTTGGGTGGACATCTCATTGGGCAGCAAGCTTTGAGCAATTGAAACAATTGCTCACAAATGCACCAATGTTGAGGATTGAATATCCTGACAAGGATTTTGTGGTGTGCACAAATGGATGCAAGGAAGAGATCGGTGGAGTATTCATATAGGAAGGGAAGGTATTATGTTATGGGTCAAGGAAATTAAATGATAATTAGTTGAATTATGTGACTCATGATCTAGAGTTATCTACCATCATCCATGCATTGAAGATGTGGATTCATTACCTCCTTGGCAGAAAAATTATACTTATGACAGACCATAGTGTGCTCAAGTATTTGTTTGACAAACCCAATTTGAATGCTAGATAAGCTAGATGGTTAGCCATTCTTCATGAGTTGGACTTTGAAATCAAGTACATAAAAGGCAAAGAAAACAAGGTTGTTGATGCACTTAGTAGGATGATGCAAGTGAATCACTCAACAACTATACACTCTTACAAAATAGACCTAGTAGAAAGGGTCGAAAATGCAGGACAGAATGATTAAAAATATTAGAAAATGAGAGAAAAGTTGATACAAGATGGTGGGGATGAGGAATACCATATCACTGGTGATGGCCTAATTAGATTTAATAACAGAGTTTATGTGCCAAATCATGACGAATTGAAGAGGTAGACAATGAGAGAGTTCATGTTAAGCCTTATTTAATTCATCTAGGGTACCAAAAGACCCTCATGACCATCAAAATGTTCTATTATTGGACAAATTTAAATAAGAAGTGGTTGATTTCTTAGCTAAATGCATAGAATGTCAGCAAGTGAAGGTTCAATGAAAGCATCTAGCAATATTATTCTAGCCTATTCCCATTCCAGAATGGAAACAGGAGGTAATTTCCATGGATTTCATTACAGATTTTCCTAGAACCTCCAGGAAACATGATGCAATCATGGTAGTTATTGATAGATTGAGAAAGGTGGATCACTTTGTGGTAGTCAATTCCACTAACTCAGCTAGTGATATGGCAAAAATATTCATATAGGAGATTGTGAGACTACATGGAATTCCTAAGAAAATTATTTCAAATAGAGATGTTAAGTTGACCTCAAGGTTTTGGAAGGAATTGTTTGTATGTTTTGAGATAGAGGTTGCATTCATTACAAAATATCATCCAAAAATGGATGGGAAAATAGAGAGGATAGATAGGATTCTCGAGGACATGTTGTGGATGTATGTGATGCATCAGCCCAAGAAGTAGTAGAAGTACCTGCCACTTGTGGAGTTCACATACAACAATTAATACCAAAATTCCATAAAGATGAGTCCATTTGAGGTTTTGTATGGGATGAGTTGTGCTACTCCTATTAGTTCGAGTGATCCAATGAGAAATTTCCATGTTGGGCCTCATATGCTCAAGGAAATGGAGCAACAAATTCAGATCATTAAGAAGAATTTGAAAATGTCACAGGATAACTAGAAAATCTATGCAAACCAGCATAGGGTGTTGTTGATAGTGTTGGATATCGCCAACATACATGGGGTCTCCCTAATGTGAAGTCCCAATTATACCTCACATTTTTTCAAGTAGGAACCCCATCTAAGATATCGACCCAACCACCAAAACACAAAGTTTCATCTTGGTTTCAATGGATAACATAAGAGATTATATACATAAACCTTGAACAAGCAAGTAAGTTGACAATGTGAAACACTTATTGCAATGTATAAAATGAGACTTTCGTGAGGGGGAGAGAAAAGTTGAACCTCTAGAAGGAATTAATAGTACTGACCGAAGAGAGAGATACATGATCAAAGAAATATTTATTAGTTATTTAGCGAAATAGTTTACATAGACACAACAATCATTAAACCACATACAACACACCTTCAACAAGATAAGTATCGAGTTCACTGAAATAGTTCAATTTCCTTGGCACATATGAACAAAACATATATACAAAGCATATGAAGAATAGTCCTAATACATTCACAATACATGTGGTGGGCTCCAATATTGAAGCAATGATGCCGCAACTCCTGGGACACCCTTCTTTACTCTTATCAACCCGGTAGTTCGTAACAAACTTGGAAGCGACGGTGTTGTATACACAAGTACTAGCTCTTGCTGCAGGCTGTCACTTGATCAGTTGGCACAAGTTTGCTAGGATCTCAAGCCAACTTCTATGAGTTCTTAGAAGAAGCTTTTAATCGTGATGGAAGAAATCTAATCTCAAAAGGGCTATTCTACTTGCAGAAAGAAGATGAAAACCTGAAAGGAAATGCAAACCCTAGCGAACCCTAGTTTTACCCATTAACCCTACCTTTGCAAGAAAAAGAGATGAAACTACTGGAATGGATGCCATGGACTATTGTCAAGATAAAATGCATGTAATTAAGCTACTTATAAAGGAAAATGTGGAAGAACCATCTTTTTTGTACTTTTGAGCAATTTTATGTAGATTTATTATGGTTGTGCTTTAACTTATTTGACTGTGCAGATGTTTGGTGGCGAAAGGAGATGGATTTGGCTATTGCAAATGATGGGGAAGGTGTGGAGAGGACCTAAGGATTCCATAGCATCCTTTTGGAGAATTCCATGGCAATCAAATCTCGAAAAATTGATTGCATGAACCTCTACAGGAAGTCTGCAGGCGATCTACAGGAAGTTCTATTGTAAGTTCTACAAGAGCAGGCCGAAAGTGATTTTTAAAGGTTTGGAGAAGGAAAAATGGTGGGAAAGTGGAAATTAGGGATGGATAGATATATTAAGGGGTCTGGGACCCTTTAAATGAAGCTCAGGAGTGAAGAAGATGGTTGGAGCTATTCAAAGGTGAAGGAAGCGATTTTTCACAAAAACGTAGAAATTAGGGTTGTTTGGGAAAGTGTGGCAAATGAGTGAAAAAAAACCTTGAGAAAGAGACTAGAGAAAGTTGTATGATGGAGGAAAGATAGGTTGGGGTGTTTTACAGGTGCTCTACACACTTTTTCAAAACCATCCCAAGCAAAAACTATGAAAACAGAGTTTTACTTATTTTTGACCTAATTCTAAACTAGAAAACAGAAAAGTACTAGACAGAACTTGATGGACAGGAAATGATGCAAGAAATATATGGATACTAAGAAAAAATAGATCTAAGCATGAAAACACAACTGATATCAACTTTTCCAACTCGAAATCTAACACTAGCAATTGCATTGGAAAGCAAAAACAGTGTTTTGGTGGCAGCAAGAGCGCTTTGGTCTCAATTCATGGTCCCAAGGAGGGAGAAAGGAGATCAAAGACTGCTTGGTAGCCTTTTTGGGGATATTTTCTATTACCAAACTATCAAATCAACCTGAAGCAAATACAACTATATTAATCATCAAAAACAACCTAAGTAACAAAGCAAGATTTAACCTAAATAACAAAAATTATTCTATGAATGCAATAAAAACACATAAAAGTACACAAAGGAGGTATTGGGCACTTGGGTTGGGCCCAACCCCAAGAGCTACAGCCCCCCTAGAAATATCAGTGCTGGTTCAAGGCTGAATTTATCTTCATTGATCAAAAAATAATAGTCATGTCACAAAATTGTTTACAAAAAGAGCTCGAAAATGAGCTGAATGCATAGCTGCACCAATGTGCGAAAATAGAATATTCAATAGCTAACTTATTGAGGCCTGAGGCCTTCTTATTTATACAATTTGAGGACCCCAATAGCCCTCCTAAACTTTAGGAACTCGGCTGCCAAAACTTGCAGATAACAACCACTTCACTAGACCTGCTCAGCTGCCAAAACTTGCAGATAACAGCCACTTCACTAGACCTACTCGGCTGCCCCTTGAAATCATCTTTGGTGGGTTGTTGAACTCTAAGATATTGGTGGAGAACTCAAGGAAAGCGGCATTTAGTGCAGGAGACACCCCTCCTATAAATCCTCAGCCTTGTTTCTTCGAAGTTGGCTGCTAATCTGCTCATAAATGCTTGATCTTGGTCCAAAAATGTCCAAAAATCTGCAATAAGCACGTATTAGACTTTGTGGTAAAATGACTATCCCCATTCACTCAATTAACATGAATATATTCAAAAGCATGAATAAAACTATGGAGAATGGTGGATTAAATGAGAATAATAGGCAAAATGATCCCATATAGTTACCCATTTCTGGGGCTCATCATCACCCCCTTGCCGAATGGATTGCTCATCCTCTGAGCAACTAATCCAGCTCTTCATCCTTGATGGCCTTAAGTGCTTCCCTGAAATCCCATGCTTCTGAGGTGATGTCCTCTTCCCTGTCATGAAAGCCTGCCTTTCTGTCTACTTCCCCCCATTGCCTGTGTTCTTCTTCTTCCTTGACCCCTTCCAGTAGTCCTAAGAGTAGTGGAGGACTAAACTTAAGGCCAATCCAGTTGGCCCTCAGGTTCTGCATTGATTGTTTGTATAGAGGCACTCTCACCAAGGATTCCCTCATTTTGGTGGGGGAGTGATACTCCCTTATCTTTAGGCTGTGGGACAATTTATTCCATCTTGTGCAAGCATGAAGGCAATCATCGCCAAGTAATCTTTCCATATCTTTAAAATGGGTGATAGCTTGTGCTTGCCTTTCGACATAATCCAGAAGCACTTGAGCATTTTTGGCAAGGTGTTGATGAGCATATATGAGAGCTGAGGGTCCTTCTAGTTATGCCCTAATTAGCAGGGGCTCATTCGGTTCTTTGGCCATGATTTGTTGAACTTCCACTGCCCTTCTTTCCTCATGGCTCATCCAATAAGCCATAGCCATGAGTTGTACATCTCCCAATGCAACATTCGGGTCCCAAAAGTTCATATCATGGAGTGCCATATTATGTAAATAAAACTCTGCTAATTTGGCCTTATCCTTAGCCGAACTAGTCTCACATAGATGCATAAATTGACCATAATGTTGGAAAGGGATTGTGACCCTCTGGGCCAGTGTTTTGATTTGAAACTGAAGCCATTGGTCTTTAAGATACAATGCATAAGATCTGGCCAGTTGTCTACATTACAAGGCTTCCATTTCCCAGTTGGCCATGCAGGCCATCTGGGCTTCTCTTTCCTGCAACTACTATTTCAGCATCAGAATCTCAACTGTTGCCTGAGACTCCCTCTCTTGCTGCTACTTTATCAATATTTCCAAATTAGGTTGTGTCTCTTCCCTTGTCTGTTGTTCCTGTGCTATTTCCTGTTCTGCTAGAGGACCTTCCTGCAGTTGTTGTTCTTCAGAAATTTGTGTCATGTCTACCCTTTGTGTTTGTTGTTGTTGTAACTACTTTTTCAGCAGTGCATTTTCCTCCTGTGGCTGGGCTCTTTTACTTCTCTTAAGGTGTCTCACCATTGCCAACTCTCTTCTAGGGGATGAGAAACTGAAATAATTAAGAAACCTAATATGAGCCCAAATTAGGTTGAGGGCTTGGTTCAGGTATCTCCTTGGTCTTGTCTTCTTCTTGTGACTGTCTCACTGCCTCCTCTTCCAATTTGTTAGTCTCCTTTAGCTTGGACAGTGTTTCCTGTAGAGAGGTCTTAGCTTCTTGTAGAACTTTTTGGGTGTCCATCAGTCTGATTTTCTCCTTCCAGGTGGAAGTTTTGGGATTTCCTCTCTCATAAGTGATAGATATTTTGGAGGGTGGTTCCTCCTTCTTCTCAGTGGGTGCATCTATGATTATTGTAGGTTCCTTTGGTATAGGTTGGGGCTTGCCCACCTTTATCCTGGTGCTCCTTCTAGCTTTAAAATACATTGGTGTTTCCCTTTTTCATTTTTCTTTTTATTTTGTTGGAGTGCTTAATGCAGCCAGCACAGTTGCTGCTTCTTTTGCCAATGTCTCAGGGGATGTTTCTTCCTACTGCTTCTCCCCTTCATCTTCTGTTGTCTTTTTCGTGCCTGTTTTTTCTGTTTATGTTTCTGTTGTTTCTCGCAATGGCTTCTCTTTTTATTTCTGGGTTCCTGTCTTGCTTGTGGTAGTCCTCTTTTGGACTTTTTTAGGATTTTTCTTCTCACTTCCTGTTCTTTTCCTTTTCTCTGTCTTTGGGGTGGTCTTCTTTTTTGTTGTGGTTTTTTCAAGTTTCTCTTCTACTTCCTGTTCATCCTTTGTTTCCTGCTCTTCTACTGTATGCATATGTGGTGTCTCTTCATGCCCTTCTTCCTCAATTTCCTCTTCCTCTTCCTGATTGCCAGAGGGGCTGATATCCTCAATCAAAGTATTGATATCATCATCTCTGGACATATTTCTGAAAATGTCCCAAGCTATGGGAATGGTATAGGTATGTAAGGCATCTTCTACCAATAGTTTGATTAGCCCATGGTGGGCCAACTGGTCTTGGATTCCTACGTTTAGCTTGGTACTACATTCTATTAGAGACTGGAGGAGAAAATATGGGAGACTCAGCTTTTTAATTGGAGGTAGATCCATACCATACCTCAATTCATGTAGTAACCTGAAGTGATAACCATACACAATGTTGAACCTTCCCTCACATGTGATATACTTCATTATTTGGTAACTAACTTCATTCCAGGGAGGAGACAAGCTTGTCCTCCTCACCCCATTTTTATCCTCTACAGGATCCTCCCCAGGTTGAAAAACTGTCTTCTTGGCCACCTGTCCCAATGCGTTTTCCTTCTTGCTCCAAGGGAGCCCGGGTGGAAGGCCTATAATCTAACTAATAAAATCAGGGGCGAGTTCCAGGGATAGACCCCTAAAGCTGATTGTTTCATGAGTTTTTAAATGGGGTTGTAGGGCCATAAAAAATTCTTCAATTACCTC
This sequence comes from Pinus taeda, assembly GCA_000404065.3. NCBI lineage: Eukaryota > Viridiplantae > Streptophyta > Pinopsida > Pinales > Pinaceae > Pinus > Pinus taeda. The sequence goes on from APFE031456102.1 coordinate 90,489, forward strand.
ATCATCATATCCATGTATTCTATCGAAGAACATTGTCCAATTTTCCCTGGTGAAAAAGGCCACCACCTCAGGGTGTTCATGTAATTGGTTGGAGTCCAAGGGCTCCTTCCTCATAAACCCTCCTGGCATGGTGTTGATTGGTATCTGAAGCGCTGAGGTGAGGAGAAAAACAGCTATTTCAAAGAAGATCAGAGACAGAGGGACAGCTGAATTTTATTTCTTTTTCTACACTGTAGGAGGAATTTCAGTGTGCTCCTTCTCACAACATTGAAGTGCAATATTTCCCTTGTTTCAAACTGCTCTTACTCCAAATTTGACTTTCTGTTTTTTAAAAGAAAAGATTTTTTTACAGAACAGAGGATAAGGACACCAGTTCTTTCAGAGAATAGACAGATATGCAATTCCAATTTTTTTCACACAGGCTGGTTTCCACGATTGCAAGTGTTTTCTTTACAGCAAAATACGAAAAATAGGAAGACAGACTTTGAATGCAGAGGAAAAAAATAGATAACTGTGTAGAACTCAAGGAAAATATTCAGAAAAACTTTCAAACTCTGTTCTCCTTTGTTCCAATCCAATACTGTGTTTTTAATTCACCACCTCATACAAATAAGTCCTATGCAGGGAGGTTTACCAAGCCTACCTCATTTTAAGCTTGGATTCTCGTAAAAATCTCGGGTTTTCCTTCTATTGGTTGCTCTCTGCCTTCCCTGTAGAAGTTTTCCTGTAGAAATTATCTGGCCTCCTGTAGAGCCCGATAGGGAAGAGGGTTTCGAGAAAACTAATAGAAAACAGGCGAAGGATCAATAGTTAGCTACTCTGGAAGTGGTCGGTGCATACTCCAATCGAGAATGTCATGAATGCAAAGTGAAGAAAGGGTGGTGAAGGCCTCAACTGAGTTGTCTTTTAACTACTAGCATGATTCGTGGTGAGGAGATGAGGTGGCTGGATGGGTACGTTATCCCCATCTGGATCGTTGGTCCCACGTCACGGTCATAATGTTTCTGCATGCCATCTAACCACCATCACCTCCCTTACTCCCATTATCCGCCGCCACCACTACCAGTCCCGAATGTTTTCTCCTAAATGGACATACCACACGTGCTGGTTGCATATCTGACCAGCAATTTTGAATTTGATGGGACTCGTTTGAATTCCACGAGGATGTGTAACTGAACGAGGGTGGCCAATTATCTGGCCACCAATTCCATTCAATTGTAACCATTCCCATAGTCATGCAGCCTTGAAATATGATTCATGTAATTAAGGAATAGGTTTAGGCGCTTACCTGCTCAATCGCAGCCGTGTTATGCATATTTCGGATTTTGGAACCCATTTATTCACTGTTGTTGTTACTTGCTCTCTAAGTGCTCGGCCTCGGGATTTTGTTGATGTTCTCACATTCAAACAGAGCTCCTTGCATGTTTCATATGCCTTACTTTGCTGACCCTATCTCTGGAGTATGCTTTTCAGAGGGATCAGCTGCTACAGGAATCCTGTAGGATTTCCTGTAGCTACTTCTCCTTCTAAAATTCAATGTAATATCTGAGTAGGGCCACAACTTCTGACAAGGGTCTCGACTGACAAAGAATCACAGATGGAAGGTATCAAGTAGGGTGAGTGACTGTGCAAGGACAGGAAAATGAGTGAAATGAAGGTGTACAGAGATGGGAAGGTGATATAGGGTGATGGATGGAGGTAGGGAGGTCCACAGGCCTCATAGACAGATTTCCAATCTTTGGGTCCTCCTCTAAGATTGATTTTGGCCTTTATGTAGTTTTCTACAGGATCCTCATGTAGAAGATACAGAGTTTCCTGTAGGATGCAAAATTTCAAACCAAAAGAGACCAAAACATGGGAAAGGGTAATGGTGATGGAGGAATAGACTGTGAGGGATGCATGCAGCTTGGTCATGTTTTTTTCCCTTGGGCAACCCTCCTGCAATGACCTTCGTACATCCTGCAATTTATTCAAAAGAAGTTAGGTTCATTTTTCTTCTTTCTTTTTTTGTTTGTTTGTTTGTTATTTTTTTTTTTTAGTCTGAGACAGCTGGGGCACCTCTAGGAGGTTTTCACCCTCCTTGCCTGCCCTGGGCGCCTCCAAAAGGTTTTCACCCAGGGATCTTTTATTTCATTTTTCTTTTCTCTCTGTTTTTTCTATTTTTTTTCTTTCTTTTTTTCTCTACTCAAGGTGTGGGTGGAGTGGAGACAGGGACCTGCTCCACTACTAGCACTGATTTACTTAGAGTTTCAATGAACTCCTGCTTAGAAAGGGGCTTCCTGTAGATTTTCAATTGATGCCCATTGACAAGTATGGGGATGGCTTCTTCATCAATGGTCCAAATAAGGACTGAACCATTGTCATTGCATGTTTCCACTGTATATGGTCCCAGGCATCTGGTTCGCAACTTGGCCTTGAAATACTTGTACCTTGAGTCATACAGCAGTGCCCAATCTCCCAGCTGAAATTGTTTCTCTCTGAGGTGTCAGTCATGCCATATTTGTCTTTGAAGTTGGACTACCTATGAGTGGAGAAGGGCCTACATTCTCTGTTCATCTAATCCGTTGAGCTGAAGAAAAATTTCTTTTTTTGCATGGCTAAGGTCTAGGTCCAACTGAGCTACCAGCCTTAATGTGTTATATTCAAATTCTATGGACAACAAAGCCTTCTTCCCATAAAGCAGCTCATAGGGTGTGAAACCTGTGATAGTTTTCCTAGTGTTATAGGCCCAGGTGGCCTCAACTAATCGGTCTGCCCAATCTTTTCTGTTGTTGCTCACCACCTTAGTCAAAATCCCTTCCAAAGCTCTGTTAGTGACTTCCACCTATCCATTTGCTTGGGGGTGATAAGGGGTGGAATTTCTGTGCTTAATCTTGTGGTGTGTGAGAATGTCTTCAACTAAATTGGAGGCAAACTGACTCCCTTGATCTGTAACAAACTCTCTCAGGCAGCCAAACTTGTAGAAGATATTTTCCCTTAAAAACTCAGCTACTTTTTCCTCTGTTGCTACTTTGATTGCCTTTGTTTCTGCCCACTTTATCATTTAGTCCGTGCACACAATGATGTAAGACTTCTATTTTGAAGGAGGGATGATAGGACCCACAAAGTCCATGCCCCACTTCTCAAATGGCTCAAAATTCGCTTGAGGTTGCAAGGCCATCTCATCCCTTGGAGTTTGTTTCCCCATCCTTTGACATCAATCGCATTGGCTAATGTATCTTTTGACACCTTGATGAAGAGTGGGCCAATAGTAACCTTCCTGCAAAATCCTAAAAGCAGTCCTCTTTGCTGCAAAGTGGCCCCCACAAGGTCCATCATGACAGGTTAAGAGGATGTCAAAGACTTCCTCCTCCCTGACACATCGCCTCAAAATCTGATCTAGGCCAAGTTTGAATAGGTTACCCCCAATCCAAGTGAATGGGGCACTTTTCCTCACGATATTTCTCTTCTCTTTTGAGGATAGGTGTGGCGGAAACTGTGCTGAAACCAAGTAATTTGCTATATCAGCAAGCCATGGAGAGAGTACTGAAATAGCAAATAAGTTTTCATCTAGCAATTGATCATCCACCATTCCTTCTTCACCCATAGGTAGATCTAGTTTAGACAGAAAATCAGCAACAACATTTTCCTTACCTGGCTTATCAACAATAGTCAAATCAAATTGTTGCAACAAGAGTAATCATCTAATGATACAAGCGTTTACATCTAGTTTACTCATCAAATACTTAATTGTAGCATGGTCAGTGTGTATGAATGTTTGATAACCAGTGATGTAGTGTCTGAACTTGTTTAGGGAATGGACTATAGCTAGGAGCTCTTTTTCGGTTACCATGTAGTTTAATTCTGCCTTGGACAGGTTTTTACTGACAAAGTATATGGCATATGGTAGCTTCTCTTCAACTTGTCCTAGGGCTGCTCCATAGCTTTGTTCGAAGCATCTGTGTGAATGTGGAAAGGTAGGGCCCAGTTTGGACCTCTCAAGATTGGGGCAATTACCAGCTTACCTTTCAACGCATCTAACGCCTCTAGACAGTTGTCAGTCCATATAAACTCGACATCTTTCCCCAAAAGGCAAAACAATGGAGAGGCTAGCTTGCTAAAATCCTTGATGAATCTTCTATAATACTGCTAAGCCTAGAAAACTCCAAACATCTCTTACCTTTTGAGGAGGTGGGACCCTTTGGATGATAGCAATATTGTTGGGATCCACCTGTAATCCTTGCGGAGAAATTGTATGACCTAGGACGGTCCCTTCAGTCATTAGGAATTCACATTTTTCAGGACTAAGGGATGGATTCATTTCAATACATTTGGCTAAAACTTTTCCCATGTTAGTCAATGATTTGGACCCACACGGGGTAAAATCATCCATATAGATTTCCACTGAATCATGAACCAGCTCAGCAAATATGCTCAATACTGCTCTCTGGAAAGTGGAAGGAGCGTTGCACAACCCAAAGGGAAGGACCCGGTAGGCAAAGGTACCCCATGGACAAGTGAAAGTGGTCTTATCTTGGTCTTCCTGGCTGATTTGGATCTGGTTGTACCCGCTAAACCCATCTAAGAAAGAAAAAAACTTCTACCCTGCCAAGCCATCTAACACTTGATCTATGAAAGGCAAAGGGAAATGGTCCTTCTTGGTGGCTTTGTTCAGTTCTCGATAATATACATAGATTCTCCACTTCCCGTTTTTCTTTGGCACCAGCACCAAAGGAGAAACCCATTCGTTGTCAGAGATGGGGTAGATGAATCCTGCATCCAGCAACTTTTGTAGTTCTTCCTTGACAATGTCCTTAAGGGTTGGATTCATCCTCCTTTGAGGCTGCCTGACTGGTTTACAATACTCTTTAATGTAAATGTGATGAGTACAAACTGAAAGGTGGACTCCCTTCATCTCCTTATAACTCCAAGAAAAAGCATCCAGGTGATTCTTTAATAAGCTACACAGATCTTTCTCCTGGGCGGTGGATAGGGCTGAGTTGATCCTCAGGGTTCTTTCTGGGCCAAATTCCACATTCTTAACTCGGAGAGAGGTTGGATCAGCCACACAAAGATCAACTGAAGCATTGGCTTGGGCTTCTTCCACCAACTCTTATAATGGAAATTCACTGGGGGGTGGATTCTAGATCAAGTTTTCAATAAGATCATCTTCTGTTTGTGGACACCCTATGGTAGTTTCCACTGTACACACTAGTGTGGAGTAGACTTCATCCTCATCTTCCTCCTCCAACCAAAGGGGTAAATCATGTTCTAGTAGAGGTTGGGTAGGAGGGTAGAGGACTAGCTACTTGGACATATGCCCATTCTTGATTTCCATGCTCCCTTCTCAACAACTGATGTAAGCATCTGTAGTGGCTAACCAAGGCCTTCCCAGGATGAGAGGATACCCAATGAGCTTTGCCTTTGGCTGAAGAACCAAGAAGTCAGCAGGGTACTCCCAGGAATCAATGCAGACCATGACATCTTCCACAATCCCCTTAGGGGTCACAGTGGAGCGATCTGCCAACTGCAGTATTGTTGAGGTCTTTCTTAGGGAACCCTCAAGGTTGAGTTTGAGCATAGTGTCCTTAGTCATTACGTTAATGGTGGCCCCTAGATCAATCAAGGTGTGGGGGATTATGGTTCCATTAATGTGGACATCGACTACAAGACTCCCAGGGGCCAGATATTTTGGATAGATTACCTGCCCCAATATGAGGTCGGATAGTTGTCCTATGACATTGATAGTTGGGGCATCTTTCTTGCACCTACCTGGGTGCCTGAAACACTTCTGTTTAATCAACTTGTTGTAGATTGGTATATCTTTTATGGCCTGGAGAAGTGGTATTTTTACACATAATTGTTTTAGCTCTCCCAGAAGTTTAATTTCTTATGGGGTTGGTTGTGTGGTTCCAGTTAGTCTCTCAGGAAAGGGTGGAATGCCTTCTGCTTCACTTTCTTGTTTCTCTTCTTCATCCTCCTTAGGAGGAGGTTGGCTGTCTGGGAGGACCTTTCCAAATCGTAGGTTGATCTCCTGAATCTCCACAGCATAGGTAGGGCATGTTGTTTCTCCAGTATATACCTATTAGACTTGTCCGTTATTAGGGTTTGGGTTCAGTTGAGTAGGTATTTGGGGTTGTCTTGGAGGAGTAGGAGGTAATGGTTGTGGTTGAGCAGGTGGTGGAGGCATAAGAGCGGGAGGAGAGTTGTATTAGGGCCTCCACCCATGATGACATGCACTCCACTGAGGTTGTGGCTGAACATGAGAATGAAATGAATGAGCACTAAGTTTAGTATCGTATTGAGATGGATACGACCAAGGAGGGGGTGTGAACCAGGAAGGATGAGCAGGGGGACCCCAAGAAGGTATGTGAGTGGATTGATTGGGGTTGTAATAAGTCTGGGATGTCCCTTGCATTCCCTGCTGGTAAGGTCTGGGTCCATGTGGCCTCCTTTGGTTCATGAAGCAGAGTGGTTCAGTGGCTCCTTCAGCCCCTTGGTACATAGCTTTAAATCTGGGTAAGGATGGGCACTAATTTGTAGGGTGGTCTACCTCATATATAAAACACACCTCTACGGAGTGCAATGGACACTCGTTCCTAGGATGCTTTCTAGTGCATCTGGGACAAAAGATGGCCAAAGCCCTCTCATCTTCCTCTTGTTTCTTTTGGATTCGCAAGGTATCCATTTGCATGGAAATGATCTGTCTCATCTCACTTTTGAGGTCTTCCATATGATTTACAAGCTCTTCTTTGGATAAGGGGGCACTAGCTAAAAGTTGACTTCCCCTACCTCTTTTTCTGATTGCCCTAAAATGGTTTCTAAACACTGTCTTTATGTCATCATAAGGTAGTTGGTAGATGTCTCCCCCAACCAGCAAATGGAGGGTATCAAGAAGGTCTTTACGGACTCCTCGGAGCAGAACCAACTTTAGAGATTTGGGGTCAAGTGTGCACCTAGCCCTTTTATAACTGAGTTGGAACCTCTCTTCATAGTCTTCTAAAGATTCATCACTTCCCATGGCCATCTGAAAGATCTCTTCCTTTGTTTCCTTTGACCTAAAGTAATCCTGGTATTTGTTGTTAAAGGCTTGCTGCATCTGAGCCCAAGTTGTGATATTGTTTCCAGGTAACCCCATGAACCAGCATAGTGCTGCATCCTTGAGGGTAGAGGGAAAGAGTTTCAACTTTTTCTCATCCTCTGCATAGTCATAGGTTTGACAAAGGAAAGAAAACTCAAACAGGAAGGTATCAAGGTCTTCAATGGTCAATCCATGGAAGTGAGGTAAGGTTGAGGGACTTATGTTTTTCATATTTGTGTCCCCATTGATCTCTCGGATGGGAAAGGTGCCTTCTATTCTCTCCTCATTTCCGATACCATTTATGTGTTTAGCCATGGTCTCAGGAGGAATGTTTTCTTGCTCTTCTTATGTTATAGGATATTTGTATATCTCTGGAGGTTCACCTATAAGTCCTTCTGGATCGTTGCCACCAAAGAAGAGAGAAGGGTGACTTAGTGATGTGTTGGGGTTGTTCGGTAGGAATTTTCTGGAATTGTCTCTATTCCTACAAGGCATGAAAGGAAATCTCTTTTTTTCTTAATTTTTTGTGGTTATTTTTCATCTTGTACCTGCAAAAACTGAAATTGACTAAATAACAAATTGCAACTAACTACAATAAACCTTGCTGAAATGAAATTGCAAAATTGAAATGAAAGTGGGAAATGACCAATCTATGTTTTTTTTTTTTTTCTAATTAAGACTAACCTAAGTACCCACGGGGGATTTGAACTGGTGACCTATCGCAAGGAGTGCCTTAACACCGCATCCATTCACCGTCAATACAAAGCCCCGTGGGCTAATGACCAATCTATGTTGCTAAAATGAAATTGCAGAATTAAAAAGCTAATCTACGCTTGCATAATTGAAATTGCAGAATTGAAATGCTAATCTATGCTTGCAGAATTGAAATTGCAAAATTGAAATGCTAAGCTACACTTGCAGAATTGAAATGTTAAGCTACACTTGCAGAATTGAAATTGTGGAATTGAAGTGAAAGCAGGAAATGTCTAATCTACTTGTGCGGAAATGAAATTGCAGAATGGAAATGAAACAACTACTCTACTCTTGTTGAAATAAACTACTTCGCAGAATGTTGCAATAGAAAATAGAAGAAAAGCAGTAATCATAAATACTTTGATGCTTCCCTGGCAATGGCACCAAAAGATGTTGGGCTCTAGTATTGTAGCAATGATGCTACAACTCCTGGGACTCCCTTATTTACTCTTATCAACCCAGTAGTTCATAACAAACTTGGAAGCGACGGTGTTGTATACACAAGTACTAGCTCTTACTGTAGGTTGTCACTTGATCAGCTGGCACAAGTTCACTAGGAGTTCAAGCCAACTTCTATGAGTTCTCAGAAGAAGCTTTTAATCGTGATGGAAGAAAGCTAATCTCAAAATGACTATTCTACTTGCAAAAAGAAGATGAAAAGCTGAAAGGAAATGCAAACCCTAGAGACCCAAGTTTTACCCATTAACCCTACCTTTGCAAGAAAAAGATATGAAACTACTAGAATGGATGCCATGGACTACTGTCAAGATAAAATGCATGTAATTAAGCTACTTCTGAAGGAAAATGTTGAAGAACCATCTATTTTGTACTTTTGAGCAATTTTATGCAGATTTATTATGGTTGTGCTTTAACTTATTTGACTGTGTAGATGTTTGGTGGCGAAAGGAGATGGATTTGGCTGTTGCAGATGATGGGGAAGGTGTGGAGAGGACCTAAGTAATCCCTAGCATCCTTCTGGATAATTCCATGGCAATCAAATCTCGAAAAATTGATCGTATGAACCTCTACAGGAAGTTCGCTAGGGATCTATAGGAAGTTTTACAGGAGCAGGCCGAAAGTGATTTTTGAAGGTTTGGAGAAGGAAAAATGGTGGGAAAGTGTAAATGAAGGATGGATAGAGATGTTAAGGGGTCTGGGACCTTGTAAATGAAGCTCAGGAGTGAAGAAGATGGTTGGAGTTGTTCAAAGGTGAAGGAAGCGATTTTTCACAAAAACATAGAAATTAGGGTTGTTTGGGAAAGTGTGGTGAATGAGTGAAGAAAACCTTGAGAAAGAGACTAGAGAAGGTTGTATGATGGAGGAAGGATAGGCTAGAGTGTCTTGCAGGTTCTCTGCACACTTCTTTTCAAAATTTTCCCAAGCAAAAACTATGAAAACAGAGTTTTACTTATTCTGACCTAATTTTGACCTAGAAAACAGAAAAGTACTGAACAGAACTTGATGGATAGGAAATGATGCAAGAAAGCTATGGAAACTGAGCATAAATAGATCTAAGCATAAAAACACAACTGATATCAACTTTTCCAACTCGAAATCTAACACTAGCAATTGCATTAGAAAGCAAAAACAGTGTTTTGGTGGCAGCAAGAGCGCTTTGGTCTCAATTCATGGTCCCAAGGAGGGAGAAAGGAGATCAAAGACTACTTGGTAGCCTTTTTGTGGATATTTTCTATTACCAAACTATCAAATCATCCTGAAGCAAAGACAACTATCTTAATCATCAAAAACAACCTAAGTAACAAAGCAAGATTTAACCTAAATAATAGAAATTATTCTATGAATGAAATAGAAACACATAAAAGTACACAAAGGAGGTATTGAGCACTTGGGTTGGGCCCAACCCCAAGAGCTACAGCCCCCCTAGAAATATCAGTGCTGGTTCAAGGCTGAATTCATCTTCATTGATCAAAAAATAATAGTCATGTCACAAAACTGTTTACAAAAAGAGCTTGAAAATGAGCTGAATGCAGAGCTGCACCAAAGTGAAAAAATAGACTGTTCAATAGCTAACCTACTGAGGCCTGAGGCCTTCTTATTTATACAAGTTGAGGACCCCAACATTCCTCCTAAACTTTAGGAACTCGGCTGCCAAAACTCGTAGATAACAGCCACTTCACTAGACCTGCTCAGCTGCCCCTTGAAATCATCTTTGGTGGGTTGTTGAACTCCGAGCTGTTGGTGGAGAACTCAAGGAAGGGGTCATTTAGTGTAGGATACACCCCTCCTATAAATCCTCAACCTTGTTTCTTCAAATTTGGCTGCTAATCTGCTCATAAATGCCTAATCTTGGTCCAAAAATGTCCAAATATCTGCAATAAGAACGTATTAGACTTTGTGGTAAAATGACTATCACCATTCACTCAATTAACATAAATATATTCAAAAGCATGCATAAAACTATGGAGAATGGTGAATTAAATGATAATAATAGGCAAAATGAGCCCATATAGTTACCCATTTCTGGAGCTCATCAACATGCATGAAATTGTGTTGGATCATCGAGCTTCAATTTTAAGGTGAAATATCCAAGTACATAGTTACAATAGTGAGGCACTAATCCCAACAGTGGAACATTAAGTCACTTTTTGCTTTTCCAATGAAAATTTTGCTCTCCTATTCCAAGTAGAGAAGCCAAGACTAGCTCTCCAAATCTTAAGCCTCCAAAAGCTTGTTCCTTGAGTTATCAGGTTCCTTTCATAACAAGGGGAATTAACTTTCATATCACCATGACTTTTGAGTTACCCTCATGACTCTTGGACTTCTATGACCTTTGTAATTTTATGCAACTCTTGAATTTCTAAATGAATTTGGACTTCTCCTAAATACATTTTGTCCATGCATGACTAAGTGACTCTTCATGTTCCACATATGACTCTTAGACTTCCACACATTGAACTCTATCCTTTTCTTGAGAATACATCATTACGCTCCATATGATGATGTTGGATGACACGTGGACATACATTAACCACTATGATGACACTTGTACAAGTTACAACTTGAAAATGATGACATGGACTTCATGATGAGGTGGAAATTCCAAGTGGTCTTCTTTGTTGCTTCATCTTGCATTATTGATTTTATATATGATCTAAGATTCATGTTTATGAAGGATCCACTTTTTTTCTTATATTCACCCTCCAAAGGGTCTTGAATCAACACTAGAATCCTCTGATTCACCATGCAATGTATTAATTATGTTTTGGTCCATGATCTGCTTCACGTCTCCATGAAAACTCTCGTTTTTTCTTCTTCTCCACATGTTTTTTTGTATGCTTCCTCCTTGATATATTCTTTTATAATTACCTTGTCATGCTAGGAAGGTAATCCTGCCAATGAAAATTATCCATGAAAAAGAAAATTCAGTCTTAAAAACATCTATTCTACCATTACCTATCTCATGGAATGATCATCTCATGATAAACTTGTGAGAGGGTTAAAAGAAGAAGGCTTGATTAGGAGGGCGCAATAAAACTCATTAAGAATCACAAAAGGCCTTCAAGGTGCACTTGTGCACTCAAGCAAGAGAGAGAGAACTCAAGGGTGTAGGGCATAGGTCTAAAGCATGAAGGAGAATCATTAATCGGTTCAATATGTGCTCATGTACTCAAGGAAGCTAAGGAGGGTGCACACCAAAGGGATAAAGGGGTCAGGCTTCAATCCTTCCAAGTGCACTCATGCACACAGAGGGAACAAGGAGGGTGCAAGGGTGCACACCAAAGGGAAAAAGGGTGACACTTTGAGCCTTCACGGTGCACTTATGTGCTCAAGAGGAACAACAAGGGCATAATTCTTTGAGTCGAAGGAGTGCGCTCAAATGAATGCTTCAGGATTTATGGTTTCACTATGCACTCTTTAAGAGAAGGATAAAGGCTTCATGATTCAAGAGTGTGCCAAGTGCTCAAAAGGAAGGACGAAGGATTTGTGCTTCAAGAATTCGTCATCCGCTCAAACACATTAGGCTTCAAGAGTGTGCCATGCGCTTAAAGACTTCATGCTTCGTCGATGTGTCATGTGCCTTAAGATTTCGTGAGTGCACCATGCTCTCTAAGGGAAACCTTCGTGCTTCATGAGTTCACCATGAACTTTTAAAGAGACAAAGGATCCTTCGTTATTTCAAAGTGCACTCCATTGTTTCGAAGTGCACCAAGAAAAATTTTAGGGGCTCATATTCACAAGTAGGCTAATTTTCCATACTTTTTCCAAAAAAAGAAATCTCTAATTTCCATTTTTTCTAAAAAATATTCCCCCAAATTTTATAGTATAAAATTGTTTTAGCTAAAAATTGCAAAATTTGTATATAGAGACTGTATAAAAAATTTATAAATTTAATATTTTTACAAAAATATTTCCAAACATTTTATAAATTTCATTTTATGGAGTAGCGATATTTTCCAATGTTTCTGAACTTTAAAATGAATTTCCATCCTTAAATTTTCTCGGAAGTTCACTCAGGCTTGGGAAGGAACAATTCTCTCCAGCATTGGGTACTTACTCATCTGCAATGCGCTTTTCATTGATAGAGGCAGCACAAGGCTAGGTGACTTATCCTTAGGAATTACTAATGCACTATGAGAGGGATAATACCTTAGAAAATACTTCCCGCACAAGTATGGGAGGAAAGATACGTCAATTTGTGATCAACACCTAGTGAGAGGGTTAATGCCTTTAGAACTTGCACTAGGCTAAAAGACAAAGAAGAGCTCTCAAAATGGCTAAGTGCGGGACCAGCAAAGTAGGAGAAAGAAATGCATCCTAACACTACTCAAAGATGGACCGCACACATAAATGTCATCAATACAAGCCAACAAAATATACAGGACTCATGAAAAATAGTCACACCTTAAAACAACAACAAAGTGACAACTATTTCTAAGTGTGATATTTGAAACAACAGATTACAACACTTAGAACACAAGTTACAATAGAAGTGACGATTATGGCCAAAAGGGGTGCTAAGATAGAGGAATATGTCTAGCACATATTCCAATGATATGTAAGACCATCTAATGTAAAAGAGTCTGCTAGAACTAACTTCGTTGATACGCAAAGGTGTGACACATGCAGGAGTGAAAACAAAAAATCAACACCTGCGACAGGAGGAAAAACATGAAGACAACACTTGAAAAATATGAATGACCTTAAAAGAAATACATTCTAGAATGAGATAAAATGAAAACGACACTTATTGAAGTAAACAAAAGTCAAAATGATAGTCGTGAATATGAAAGCGACACTTGTGAAAGTTAAAATGCGCAAAAGATGACAGCTACGAAAACTCACCAAAATATAAGTACAAACCCAACAAAGTGAGGGGGACTGTCAAGAAAAGTGTGCACTAACTATTGATATGAGTTGAAAATTGTATAGGCATTGTCTTTATGGACTGTGTTATTTTCGTCCAAGCTTGCATAAAGGAAGTGTTCCCATGAACTCATCGAAGACTGAGCATGTGTGTGCAAGTGACTTGAGATTTTAAAAATAGGAATAAGACTTAAATACTTTACAAAACATCAAACTACCATGGAGTAATCATAGGACGACAGATTCTAATATCCTCAATAGGCTCCAAAATTCAAGTGTGGGAAAATTTTTGGAGGGTATTGATCACAATGTCACATAGGTAGAATTCCAACTTCTTTGTTTAGGTTTAATTCCCTAAGTGCAAGGTTTTAGTATTTTAGGAAGTATTAATTCAGCTGGAAAATTAGAGATATAGTCTCCCCCATTCCCTTAATCGGTTAAAACACAAAATATATGCCACATCACAATTGTTTCAATCTAGGAAAGGGTAATATGCACAACAAGTTTAATACATTCAAAGTATGAGTTTCATCTTTAGTGTTGCTCCACTTCCAGTAGGCCTAGACAGTACCCTGGCGGAGTCACTACAGAAGCACAAGTGTTTCTTCACCATCACTGAGCCTGTACAGTACCCTAGTGAAGTCACTTGCTTCACCTCCCTGCATAGGAGACCTTCCTCTTCTTTCACCTTTATTTATTTATTTAATATGATTTTGCTTCGACACTTATTATTTTCAACGGCTAGAAGAGAGATCCTGATTTATTGAGAGTAGAGGAGTTTTCCCCTTTAGAGAATTATTTATATAGCCTTTGAGATTGGCCTTCTCGTTTTAGATTTTCCCCTTATCCTTTCTCTACTTGACTGGATCGACAAGAAAAACATTATTTATTTACAATACCGAGCTGGGGAATGAGGATCCTAAAATAAATACAAGCTTTTATAGTTGGACCAAAGGTTTCGCGTTCAAGTGGATTGTATTTTCCATTCAAAAATCATTGAATTTAAATATATGTAAACCTAATATAGAGAAGAGGTATCAAATTAGCCAAGCATTTTTTGTCATCACAATTTCCCTCTTTAAGTTTTTACACATGCATTTTGAGCCAAACAGGAGCATATTTCATGCAAAGTCTTATTGAAAAAAACAAAAGGAACATTCATGGAAGATAAGAAAATAAACCGAAGAACAAATCAAATGGAGGTAGAACATAAAACATCAGGAAAAAGATACAATAATAAAATAAACAAATGTAGAGACTCGATTGAGAGAAAGATAGAGGGTGGATTCAATGGAATGGAAACTAAATTCAACTAATCCTACTCCTAACCTATTCAACTAGGAGGTTAGGGCTAAGTGTAATGGTATCTCCAATGAAGCCACCATAATTGGTCCCGACCACAAACACAAAGATAAGAGAAATTAAAACCAATATATAATAGTGTACAACAAAGAAGATAGAAGCTTGAAAATCTTGCACAAAACATTGAAGGTCTTTCTCAAAAGAAGAAATATGTGGCATATCACCTAACTTTACCCCTCTTGCCACCTTACCTCCGTGATTAAAACTATAATCAAACAAACCTCAATGGCTCCTTGTGAATGTACTTGTACTTATATTTCCTCACTTAGAAAACACCAAGAAAAAATGGAACTTGCTTTTAGAAAATGGGTTTACTAAGACACTTCTAATTGATGATATATTGGATCATGAAATTCAAAACAATCCTCTTGAAAAACTTGAAATCCCTGAAAATACAATTCCTCAATCAATGGCATGGAATATGATAAGAATATTGCAAGGGAAAATAACTCTAAACACATTCAGGAATCTTGCCAAGATAGTGAGGGCTTGACATAACCATCAGTGAATTCTAAAGTGTCTCAACTACTTGACAAGTATATAAATATTGAGATGATAAACCATAAATATCAACTGATGTAAAGCAACCATTATTAGGTACAATGGTGGGAAAATGATTGATTAGATGACATTTTTTTAGAACAAGAACCATGATCAGATGGATTGATTGAAGCAAAATACTCTTGATCAGTAAACAAAAAAGATAAATCAGTTTGAACATATTTTCAAATGCTTCGAACAAAAAAGTCATCTTCCTCATATGTTGAATGTTACAAACCATCTACTTGCAACTGGATACAACCCGGACTAACATCATAATCATTAAAAATGAATGCCAGTATTTTAATCACTTGAAACCAATCGATATGTAGTGGATAAAAAAGAGGAACTTGATTTAGCAAATATCAGAAGCATTCATTAACATTCAAGAGGAGATCTGGTACCATGATGAAAATGATTAGTATCAAAATATTCACAAGAAGGATTAGGAGATTATTACTTTCAAAAGAATGTGATAATTATGAATCCTTTGGCCAAAGATAATCTTTAGAATTATCAACTTCCCAACTTCACTCATCCATGAAAGGTATACACTCCAAAGCCAATTTCGATACAAGAGATTTTAATGAAGATGAACTAACTGAAATAGAATCTTCAATTTGATCAAAACCCAAATCTTGAAAGTTGAAAGAGCTATATTAAAAATAACAAAGATATTTTAAGAAGGAATTTGCATTCAATGTAACCATGCAAAGAAAAGAATTTTAGGAGAAAATCCATATCTAATTTATTTCAGGGATCTTACCAGAGTTGTGACAACCTCACACAACCATCAATGGAAGTTGAAGTGCCTTGACTCCCTAATGAGTCCAGAAATTTTCAAGAAATATAGAATTGAAATTTTAAGATTGAGCCAAATTATACATGGTGCATTGACGACTACCATCAATAATTTCAACTAGATCATTACTAACCAAATGGAAAACATCTACGTCACTAATTTGATCAGAATTTACATCTTCAAAAAACATATTACCCAAGTAATAAGATTCTTCTAATTTAGCATCCATGGATGGATAGATTGGATAAATCTCATGAGTAACCTGAACTAAGGAATCCTCCTTATGTAAGACTGGAAATGATAAGGAATGGAATGGATACTTGATAAGTTGTTTACCTTCCTCTTCATCATGGATGAGCTCACTACCTTGTGTCAATTGAAAATCCAACTCATTAGATGATGAACTTGAAGAGAATGGAGTATCTTCTTCAAAAGTTAATGCATTACAAAAAGTAGCACACAAGGGATGGAAAGGTGAAGAGGAAGTTTCAATAAGAACATATTTTTTAACTGAATTAGATTCAATATATAAATATTTCGAAACATAGTTTTCTTGAGAAACCGAAAGATAAAAAGGTGCACTTACGAAACTGTTGTTATATACAATAATGGAGTCAGAATCAATAAAATGAAGATTGTCCATGAATTTATATTGATTAGGAAAATCAATTTCATTTGAGTCATCAACCAAGGATGGAAAAGCGTTACCTTGACACATAGGATTTTGAAAAAGAAAAGAAATATCAAAAGAATCCTCATATTGTTGCTCTTCTACTTGTGAAATGTGACTACCTTACAACCGACCACTGTTTGGATTTGAAAGAAATTGATCAAGTGAATCAAGGGGTGATGGATCATGAGAAATAGGTGGTAGAGGAGGGAAAGAATAAAAATTAGATTCAAGACTAGAGATATGAGTGCTAATACCATCTTGAGGAATGGAAGGATTATCCTTTACATGAGGCTTCATGAACCATTCCAAGGTTTTATCCATCGGATCTAAACCATGAAAAGTGGATTAAGCTTGAGGAGATGGATTGGGACTTTGATTTCTAGATTTCCCAACTTCTGCATTATCACAAGGAGCCACCCAAAATGGTACTAGAAAAGGAGGAGGACAAGGAACAAAAGGAATAGTAGGTTCCTCCTATGAGATTGGACGTGTCTCACAATTTCTGAAATTTAGGAGAATAGGGACATCTAGGGGTTAAGATTCACAATGATTCAAAGAGATCTGAATGAAATGTTCAAACTATTTCTTAAATAAATCCCAACCCATATCATCTTTAGGAAACTCATAACATAAGTGAAGGAATCTATTAGAAAAATCCTCAATTGATTCATTAGCCTTCATTCTAAGTTGATTTATTCTTATATAAACATCCTAGTAATCTTACCTAACAAAAGCTTGATGAAGCTCCTTGAGAAATTGTTCAAGAGAATGAATAGAGGCAGATGGTAAGGTATTACACCGTCGATTAACATGACCTTTAAGAGTGAGGAATAAAAGCACACAAGAAAAATATTTGTCATCGATTTCGTAATATTCACAAGATTTAAGAAAATCATAAATGTGCTCGGATATGAATATTCCATCCACAACATCAAAATTTAATTGAGACAAGACATCCAGAGGCTCATTGTATGAAAATTTTACCACTAGATAAATTAGAGAAACACCATGAGAGTATGATTTGAGGATGAGCCATTAAATATAAGAGATTCAAATAGACTCAATGGGCACAGCTTGTCATCTGGCCCTTCTTCTAGCGCCAAAATGTTGATGGTACTTGATACCACCAAAATACAAGGGATCTCCTCGAGGTGAAGTCCCAATTAAAGCTCACACTATTGGGAGTAGGATCGCCATCTAGAGTATCGACCTGGCCACCATAACATAAAATTTCATCTTGGTTTCAACAAATAACATAAGAGATTATATACATAAGAGTAAGTTGACATTGTGAAACACTGATTACAATGTAGAAAAGGATATTTCAATGAAGGGGAGACAAAAAGTGAGCCTCTAGAAGGAGGTAATAGTACTAACATAAGAAAGACACTTGAGAAAATAAAGATTCTTTAGTTATCTAGAAAAATAATTTACATATACACAACGATCATTAAACCACATACAAAACACCTTAAACAAGATAAGTACTTAGGCCAACAAAATAGTTCAATTTCCTTAGTACATATGAACAAACATATATAGAAATAATTTGAAGAAGATTCCTATGACATTCACAATACATGCATGAAAATGCATTGGCTCATCGAGCTTCAATTATAAGGTGAAATATCCAAGTACATAGTTACAATGGTGAGGCACTAGTCTCAATAGTGGAAAATTAAGTCACTTCTTGCTTCTCCAAAGAATTGTTTTCTTTCTTATGCCAAGTAGAGAAGTTGAAACTGGCTCTCCAACACTTAAGCCTCCAAAATCCCTTTCCTTGAGTTATGAGGTTCCTTTTATGAAAAGGGGAATGACCTTTCATATCCCCATGATTCTTGAGTTACCCTCATCACTCTTGGACTTATATGACCTTTGGAATTCTATGCAACTCTTGAAATTCTAAATGACTTTTGGACTTATCCTAAAGACATGTTGTCCATATATGACTAAGTGACTCTTCATGTTCCACATATGACTCTTGTATTTCCACACATTTCATTTTTTCCTTTTCTTGAGAATACATCATTACACTCCACATGATTATGTGGCATGACACATGTACATACATTGGCAACTATGATGGCACTAGTACAAGTTACAACTTGACAATGATGACATGGACTTCATGATGCAGTGGCAATGCCAAGTTGTCTTCCTTGTTGCTTCATCTTGCATTCTTGATGATAGATATTATCTATGCTTCATCTTCATGAATGATCCATTTTGTTGCTTATATTCAACCTCCAAGTGGTCTTGGATCAACATTGGAATACTTTGATTCATCATGAAATTTCTTCTTTTTGTTTCAGTCCATGATCTACTTCATGTCTACAAGACATCTCTCTTTTTTTCTTCTTCTCTGCAGGTGTTTCTTTATTCTTCCTCCTTGCTATCTTATTTCAGCATTACCTTGTCATGTTAGGAAGGTACTCTTGCCAATGAAAGTAATCCATGACAAAGAAAAATTATTCTTAAGAATATCTATTCATCATTACCTAGCTCATGGAATTATCAGCGCATAATAGGTCTATAGAGGGTTAAAATAAAAATGCTTGATTAGGAGGGCACAATCAAACTCATTAAGGATCACAATATGCCTTTAAGGTCCACTTGTGTGCTCAAGCAGGAGAGAGAGAACTCAAGGGCATACGACACAGGTACGGAGCACAAAGGAGAATCATTCGTTGGTTTAAGATGTGCTCATGCACTCAAGGAAGCTAAGGAGGGTGCACACCGAAGAGATGAAGGGGTTAGGCTTCAACCCTTCCAAGTGCACTCATGTGATCAAGAGGAACAAGGAGGGTGCAAACCGAAGGGATGAAGCGGTCAGACTTCGAGCATTCGCAATGTTCTTGTGCACTCAAGTGGAACAAGGAGGACACAGTTCTTTGAGTCAAAGGAGTGTGCTCAAATAAAGGTTTCGGGCTTTGAGATTGTGCCATGCATTCTTTAAGAGACGGATGAAGGATTTGTGATTCTTCAGTAATGTGCCATGCGCTCAAAGGTTTCAAACTTCAAGAGTGTGCTTGTGCTCAAAGACTTCATGCTTCACGAGTGCACCATGCACCTTAAGGCTTCATGATTCATGAGTGCATCATGCTCTTTAAGGCTTCATGCTTTGTGAGTGCAGCATGTGCTCTAAAGGAAAGCTTTTTTATTTGTGAGTGCACAATACACTTTTAAAGAGACAAATGAGCATTCATTGTTTCGAAGTGTGCTTAGGCTTGGGATGGCACAATTCTCTCAAACAGTGGTTACTTGCTCATCTAGAATGCACTTTTCATAGAGGGAGGAAATACAAGGTTAGGTGACTTACCCTTAATAAGTACTTTAATGCACTATGAGAGGGAGGAGACCTTAGAAAATACTTAGTGCGTGAGTATGGGAGGAAATATACGTCAATGAGGCTCATGAATAAGTTGTTCTCATCACCTAGTAAGAGGGTTAATGCCTTTAGAAATTGCACTAGGTTGAAGAATGAAGAAGAACTCTCAAAATGTCTAAGTGTGGGACCTGCAAAGTAGGATAAATAAATATATCCTAATATGACTCAAACATGGACCGCACACATAAGTTCCATCAATACAATCCAATGGAATGCATAGGAATCATGAATAATAGTCACACCTTAAAACAACAACAAATCAGCACATATTTCTAAGTGCATTACAACACTTAGAACACAAGTTGCAATAGAAGTGACAATAGTAGTGAAAAGGTGGCTAAGCTATAGGAATGTCTAGTGCATAGTCCAATGATATGTAAGACCATATAATGTAGAAGAGTGCATCATAACTAACTCCGATGATATGCAAAGGTGTGACACGTGTTGGAGTTAAAACACAAAAGCAACAGCTACAACGAGAGGAAAACATGAAGACAACACTTGCAAAATGTGAATGACCTTAAAAGAGACACATTCCAAAGCAAGATAACATGGAAAGAAAAATTATTGAAGTGAAAGTAAGTCAAAATGACAGTCGTGAATATGGAAGTGACACTTGTGAAAGCGAAAATGTGCAGAAGATGACACTTGAGAAAACTCACCAAAATAGAAGTACAAATGCAACAAAGTGAGGGGAACTGTCAATAAAAGTGCGCATTTAATTTCAACATAAGTTTAACATTGTATAGGAACTGTCTTGATGGATGGTTTTATGCCTATCCAAACTTACATAAAGGACATGTTCTCATGGAATCATCGAAGACTAAACATGTGTGTGCAAGTGAATTGACAATTTAAAACTAGGAAAAAGACTTAAATGCTTTAAAAAACAGCAAACAACCATGGAGCAACCATAGGATGACACACCGTAATATCCTCAGTGGGCTCCAAAATTCAAGTGTGGGAAAAAAATTTAGGGCGGTGATTGCATTGACATCGGTATAATTCCATCTTCTCTGTTTAGGTTTGATTCTCTACGTGCAAGGTATTAGTCTTTCAGGAAGTATTGATTCATCTTGCATATAACCTTGGCTTCCCTACTTGATCCGGTTAGAGATATAGTCTCCTCCATTCCCTTACTTGGTTAAAACACACAAAATATATACCACATCGCAATAATTTTAATCTAGGAAAGGGTAATATGTGTGACGAGTTTAATATATTTATAATATGAGTTTCATCTATGGTGTTTCTCTACTTCCCATAGGCCTAAAAAATACCTCGGTGGAATCACTACAGGAGCACAAACTCTAGTTCATTGCCAATGATCTTGTATAGTACCCTAGTAAAGTCACTTGTTTCAAATCCCTATGCAGGAATCCTTCCTCTTTTTTCACCCTTTATTAATTTATTTAATAGGATTGTGCTTCGGCACTTATTATTTTCAATGGGCGGAAGAGGGATCCTGAATTATTGAAAGTAGAGATGTAACATCCCTCCCTTAATAATCAATAATAAATAATAAGAACTAATAAAAATAATACAAAAATAATAAGTAATAATAAAAATAATAAATAATAATAAATAAATCACTTGATAATAATATAAAGAATAATAAATGATAAATGATATTAAAAATTATATAAAAAGAAATAAGTAATAAAAATAAAAATAAAAATAGTAATAACCATGTTTAAGAAAAAAAAGAAGGAAATTATCAAAAAAGAAGGAAAGAAAAACAAGAAATCAAAGGAAAATAGAGAAAAAGTAGCATGCAGACACATGGAGGGTGTGCATGTAGCATGCAGACACATGGAGGGTGTGCATGTGGTTCCCCTTCCAATGTTTTGTTCTATTTAATGAATGATGAGGAGGATGGAAGGGGATCATTCGAAGGTTCTATCTTGCATTCTCTTGGGAGAATGGTATACCAAGACTTAGAAATACTGGCAGTAGTCGTTGATTGAGGGCTCGGGGGTGGCCAGTTGTAGCAGAATCCTTTGCAATTGAGCCTATGGTTGGGAGGAGAGTCGTCCCCAAAACCAGGTTGTCATCTGGAAGACTTCGATCACACGTAATATAGGTGAGCTCATTTGTCTGTATATGTTTTTCATTAAGAAATTAATTCTGATGATGATATCATGATATCATATGTTTGATGTACATATGGTTCTTATAGGGATAAGGTATCTATATGATAATAGCAATATGCATAGGAATTATGACATTATGTCAAGGTATATTGACATTTTCATGTACTACCTGATCATAAGTATTTCATGTTCAATACTCATGACGGATACGATATGCATAATGTGGCATATGAATTATGATGTTATAATATGAGGATTATTGACATGTGGTTCATTTATGTTAACGCATGATATGTCTTGATATAATAATGTAATGGTATAACTGAAGCATGCAATAGTTCCATGCCATGCGTAAGCATGCAGTTCCTTGCAAGAGTTGGCACATGGATTATTCATATCATACTATGATGGTATGGTTAATGCATTGGATGCATGTTGAGATGCGATAATTCACAGGACTCCACAAATGGGCTGAGAGGGCCGGTTTATTTGATGATCTCGTGCGAGCCCATACGCACGAGGGAGAATAAGTAACACCATATGGGCTGGGGACAAAACTCAATCAACACTACATGTGCCAGTGATTCCTTTGTCTTGTGTATAGCTCTTGATGGATAGCTCTTGAAGAGCTATGGGACCATCTTGAGAAGGCCGAGTGCTTGATGTTCCAGGCTTGGTGCCTGATGATTCCAGGCTTGGTGCCTGATGTTCCAGGCTAGGTGCCTGTTATTGGATTGGGATGCCGAAGTCTGGAAGGGATGTAAAGGACTTCGATGCCTGCGGCTGTGCGCCTTAGTAGTTGTGGAGGGAGTGGGCCAGCCTGCGAGATGCCCGTGGTCATTGAGTACCGGACTGGATGCCTGCCTTGGGGCAGATGAGGTCTGAGTCAGGCGCGAGCCTTGGGGGTCAGCCTTGGACTAGGATACAGACCGGGTCAGGCCTAGCCTGGTGCCGAAAGTGGGAAAAAGGACAGAGATTCCTTGAGATTTCCCGGAGTGTTGGGGACTTTCGATGCCTGCTGGTTATACTAGTTCAGCAGAGGGTGTTGGCAACATGAAGAAATAAAAATAATAATCAATAATAAAAACTTAACTTCGGGACGGAGTTCCTTAAAGTGGGAGAGTATGTAACATCCCTCCCTTAATAATAAATAA
>APFE031456102.1:136783-151874 GCA_000404065.3 Pinus taeda
GCCCCAGGAAGAAATCCCCCTCCCCCTGCCACACCTCCATACCCAAAAAGTAATGCATCAAGCTGATGTCCTTCATCTCAAACTCTGCCGCAAGATCTCTCTTGCAGTGCTCTATGAATCTCCTTGCACCAGTAATGACCAAGTCATCTACATACAGCACCAGAATGAGAGGCTCCTCACCTATCACAATATAGTAAAGGTTCGGATCTACCTCACTCTTTGTGAAACCCATCCCCTGCAAGTATGTATATATCCTGGAGTACCAAGCTCTGGGAGCTTGCTTCAGGCCATAAAAAGCCTTCTTCAGTCTGCACACATGGGACTCCTTCCCATGCACCTCAAAGCCCTGTGGCTGCTTAATGTACACCTCCTCCTGTATGAAGCCATTTAGAAATGTAGTCTTCACATCCATCTGGTGGATCTTCCAACCCATCTTTGCTGCTATTGATATAATGGAGCGGATCGAAGTATATCGAGCCACGGGAGCGAAGGTCTCTTCATAATCAACTCCCTCTACCTAGGAGAACCCTCTAGCCACAAACCTCGCTTTGAATTTCTCAATGCTGCCATCTGCAGCATGCTTTACCTTGTAAAGCCATCTAGAAGTAACCACAGATTTGCCCTCAAGCCTCAACACCACCTCCCAAACATCATTCTTCATGATAGAAGAATACTCCTCCTGCATGGCCTCTCTCCAGACCTGCTGGCTAGCTACCTCCTCATAGCTAGAAGGCTTAGAGTCAAGGATGCTGGTAGCCATTGCCATATAGCTACAAAACATCTCAGGTGGTCTGCTCTCTCTGACTGGCCTCTTAGGCTCAACAACAGATGTGGCATCTCTCAAGGTGTCTTGGAGCCACTTGGGCTTCCTCTTCCCTGAGCATGCTTCTCCCATAAGAGAATGAAACTCCTCCTCCTTAACACCATTAGTAACCTGAACTCCTGACTACCTGTTTGTTGTCCTCCTGCCTGCACCTGAACCTGTAGAAGCTGATGTACCATGTGAAATGTCCATCAGTGGACTCCCTAGTGAACTGCTTTGTGGTCTGCTCTGCATGCTGCCCGGAGCACCACCCCTCTGGCTCGTCGAGCCACTGCTCACTGACAGACCTGGCATCGTCATAGATGTACCTCCGGATCCTCCTGATCCTTGCCCACTAGATCCCTGCGACTGACTCAACTACTACTGAGGGTCTGGCTAATCCAGATACTCTAACTCTCGTGACCTCCTAAAGGCCCTGTCCTCCTCAAACTTCACATCCCGCCTGACAACAACTTTCCTCTGTGCAGGAATGTAAACCCGAAAGGCCTTCGAGGTCTCATTGTAGCCCACAAAGATACCCTTCTCTGCGGTGGGCTCTAGTTTGGTCATCTTCTCCTTGGGTATGTAGGAGTATGTAATGCACCCAAAGGTACGAAGATGACCAATATCAGGCTTTTTCCTAGAAAAAGCCTCCTCTGGAGTCATGTGTCCCAAGGCATGATGCGGACTCTTGTTCTAAAAATAAACAGTTGTGTTGCAGGCCTCTACCCACAAGAACAATGGCAACCCCTGATCATGTAACATGGCTTTGGCAGCCCCTACGATGGATCTGTTCTTCCTCTCCGCAACCCCATTCTGCTGGGGGTTGTAAGGAACAATGAACTCCCTCCTAATGCCTGCCTCCGCACAATAGTCAACAAACTCTCCAAGGGTGTACTCTCCCCCATTGTCCGACCTCAGGGACTTGATCTTTTGACCTATCTGTGTCTCCATAAGAGCTCTAAACTCCTAAAACCGCTTGAAGACCTCACTCTTGGTCTTCAAGAAATAAATCCAGGTCCTCGTAGAGTGATCATCAATGAATAAAACACAGTACTCATATCCACTCAAGGAAACATGAGACATCTGACCGCTCACATCAGAATGAATCAAATCAAGTATCCCAATCATTCTGTTGTCACTGTTGGAAAAAGGGGATTTGGCAAACTTGCCCAACGCACATCCTCTGCAAGTATCAAAGTGATCAGTACTAAAATCTGGCACACCTGTAGTGATCTCCCGCAAGGTCCTCAAGGCTCCATGATATATATGTCCCATCCTGCGGAGCCAAATCTCACACAGCTTAGAACTGCTAGCTCTGTTGTCGGTACTACTGCTCAATGCCAAAAGGGGCAGGAATGCAAACTTGTACACCTTTGCATGGCGTACACCTATCACTCTAGTTGAATTAGCTGGAGTGCCCCTATGATACATCAACACCTATCCTCCCTTGAACAGTATCCTCTGTCCTCTAAAGATGAGACGGATATTAGGTTCTTACTCATCCCTGGCACATAAAGAACATCTGACACCTTCAAGGGAGGTTTGGACTCCCTCTGAAATGTCAATGTCCCCACACCGACTGCTCTAACAACTCTGTCATCACCGAGTACTACCTCCATATCAGTACCACTCTCTGAAAGCTCTGAGAAGTACTCACAGACTCCTGTCATGTGACGTGAAGCCCCACTGTCCACATACCAGATACCTAAAGATGCTCTGCTAATCGAGGGAAAAGCATGCTCCCTCTGAACCTATGTGGCAAGTGATCCTGCACTAGAGAACTCACACGCAGTGAACCCAAACTCCCAGTCAAAATGAACTGCAAAGTCCTCAACCTCTGCTGACGCTGCCACGCTCTAGTTCTTCCCCTTCTTCTTCTTCTTCTCCAGACACACAACTGCATAGTGTCCCATCTTTTGACAATTCCAACACTTCACCTTGGAATAGTCCTTCTGTGTGTTACCCTGTTTGCCTTTACTTTTCCCTTTGCCCCCACCATTGCTTGTGGAACCCTACTTCTTCCCTTTGCCTTTCTTGCCTCCTACCAACAATGCTACATCCTCATCTTGCTCAACTGGATTGGCTGCCCCAAGCTGACCTTTCCTGATCTTTGTCTGAATGCAATCATCCCAAAACCTCTCCCATGTGGGATGGGTCTCACGTGCACAAACCCCATCATCAAAGTTCATCCATGAATGGAGGAGGCCATTCACTGCAATCCGCACCAACTCAGTGGGTGGAATGACCTCTCCAATTGCTGCCAAGTCATCTCTCACATTAGTAATCTTTGTGAGATATCCAGCTACACTATCTTTACCCATCTTAACGGTCTTCAGCTTCTCCTTCAGGACCATTTTCCGATTCTCATTGGTACTCTGGTATAGATTGGACAATGTTGTCCACATCTCATGGGCATTTCTCTTTCCTCTCACATGAGGAATGCAATGGTCTTTGACTCTGTCTAGAATCAGTGTCTTACCCTTGTTGTTATTTTTATTATACTCAGCCAACTGAGTAGCATCAGTAGGGACAACAACAGGGTTCTGTGTGGTATGCACCATAATGTCCCAGACTTCTGCGTCCTCAAAGATACTCTACATTCTCTCCTTCCAAACGTTGTAATTTGCATGCCCATCCAACCTCTCCACCCTCAATCCCAATGACATCCTGTTGTCCTTAAACTGAAATAATAGCACTATTGTAGTAAAAAAACTATTGTTTGTGAAAAATCAACTTGCTGGAATTTTCTAAGTAAAAAATCAACAGGTTGTAATTTTCCTCCTTGCTGTCCCAAACTGCACTTCAGCACTCAAGCTCTGATACCATGTAAAAATTTCTCATTTCCCACCCCGGTTTTCAGTTTCACCTTATTTCTCCAAAATAGTTAAATGTCGTTTCCCATATCCATACATTCAACAATTGAAAAATAATTTTTTCTGAAAAACAAATTCTGGAAATTTTAGAGAATGTTGGAAAATGCAGAAATAAAAAATCAGCAGGTACAAATAGTCATTAAACATATTTAAACACAATGATTTTTGGTTAAAGTGACCTTGAAAAACCCCCTACAACTCTTGGGGAAAACCAGTTTGAGAGCTCCTTATTTCTGAAAATGTTTTTTACAGTGAGAAATATTCGGCAAAAAAAAAAACAACAAGCAAACTTTTACAACTTATCTCGTTTTCCGTGCCTCACAGCCTATTGGAAAACTTGCAACCAGCAAAACAGAACAGCAATACTATTGTACGGTCTCCTCCAAATCTGTTGTACGGCCTCCACAAAACAGTTGTACGGCCTCCTTGAAAACTATTGTATGGCCTCCTCCAAATTTGTTGTACGGCCTCCACAAAAAACTATTGTACTGCCTCCTTGAAAACTGTTGTACGGCCTCCTCAAAATCTGTTGTACGGCCTCCTCAAAATCTGTTGTACGGCTTCCTTGAAAACTGTGCCCAAATACTGCCTTTTGCTATGTGCTAACTCAGCTATACGGATTTGCGAAAGTGCTGCCTTGGAATGTGTGCCAAGTTGTTATCTCCTTCTCTTCCCTGTCCAGAAATCTCCCTTGCTCTCTTGCTCTCCTTCTCTCAATCTGCTCATGAAAGAATGAATGACCTTTTCCTCCTTTTCCTCCTTTAATCTAACCCTAAGTGACTTTTGGGTGATCCCTAAATCCAATGGATGAAATAGATTGAGATCAACGGGCTGAGATTAAATGCTCATTTAAATCTCACTTTCTATTTTTTAATTCACCCCACTTTAATAAAGACCCACTTAGTCATTTATTTCCAAAGTCACTTTTCCTTTCTAATTTTACATTGACTTTATTAAAGTCACTTTAAAATTAGACTTTAGTAACTTTATCACTTAAAGTCACTTTTAAATTAGATTTGACTTTATAAAAATTATAAAGTCAGTTTAAAAGAAAAATTAAATTCTTTTGGAGACTTTTCCCTAGGCCAAAAATCAAAGCCTTAGGGAACCACTTGTCCTCCGGTACCAAATTTCAACATTCACTAAATAAGTGCGAAAAGGAAGCAGAAGAAAGTCACCAAGAAGAGGGCTAAAAGGAGAGAGAAAAAGGAGCAGCAAAAGAAAAGTGTGAAGATTCTTCTGGACATCATCTTCTGGGTATAGCAAAGATTCTTCCAAGAAGTGCAAAGTTTGGGCAAAATATTCTTCTGGGTAGTGAGAAGTTAAGGCACTGAAATTCTGCAGGGGCAGTAAGAGAGAGACTATACTAAGTGATCAAAGTAGACATGGAGGTTCTCTCTAGAAGACCTAGAGACCGAGATTTTCTAGGGAAGTTGTGAAGGTGCAGTATAAGAGATAGAGATCGAGTTTCTTTAGGAGGAAAGGCAAAATAAGGAAGTGACAGAACATCAAGGTAGGTGACAAGGTTCTTGGAAGGATATTATAGTCAAAGGTCTGAGTCATGGTCTTGTAACTTATCAATTGAAGATCTAGAAGAATAATTTTATCGAGTTTTCTCTCAAGAGGTGAGAGGTTTTGGCCCTAGCTGGAGAATCCTATATAACGTGTCCTTAATAATTTTCTTGATTAAAATAACACACTAAGAAGATAATAAAGAAATATCATAAGTTAAGAAGTAAACACATATCACAAGAAATTATCAAGAAGAGAAATTTTTGACATTGAATGCCCTATATTTCTCAACATGGTATCGAAGCTAAGCTGCTAAAGACAAGAAGGGGCAGACAAAACAAGCTGACACAAAAGAATCAAACTTGAAAGAAGGAAACAAAGTAACTCGAAGGTTATAAAGAATGAGACCTAGATTCTCATCAAACCAAAAACCTAGATCGAAAGCAAGAACCTTGAAATCATATTTAAGAAGGACGCAGAAACCCTAGAAGAATTTTAGATATCATCACATCATCAAAGGAAGTGAAAGCTCTTCAAATCTAAGGAAGATTGAATCAAAAGTAAATCCTCTCTCTTGAAGCAAAGGTCTCATAGAAGGCAGTCCTCTCTCTCCAAAAGATTTGAAGCAAAAAGCAACAAGATCATCATCAAAATTGAAGATTTGATCTTCACAAGTAAGTACCTCATATTATAATATAATCTAGGAAAATGACTTCATGTTTAAGGAAGATCAAAAGCTGGTTGTGGTATCAAAGCTCCTTGTTTGGAAAAGAAGGATAGACATTGTCCTCGAAGTAAATGAAGTCATTGATCATGTTCATGGGAAGGTCTCCAAGCCATCCAATGAACTAGAATTATCTGAATACATGGAAAAAAGATCTCAAGGCTCACAAGATACTCAAGGATTCCATCTAAGATTCACTTATTTCCTATGTAGAAAAACTCTAGAAACATCTAAAGAAATATATGATAATCTAGAAGAACTTTTCTCTAGAATCACGGTAGAAAAGATCTTAACACTTAGATCTGAACTTCATAAGTTGAAAGTATCAATGGATGAAGGGATATCATCATGCCTCTCTAAGGCATCTCAAATAAAAGAACAATTGAATTATCTGGGAGACATAGTATCGGATAACAAAATAATCTCTGCTATTCTTAATGCATTAACTAATGAACAAGGTAACCTCATTGCCACTAGGGAAGATGAAGCTATCCCATTCATCAGGTTATGGTCTCTCTGTAAGGAAGAAAGAGACAGGATGAATAATGAAAGTGAAGAAAGATCATAAAGAAGGAAACAATTAGTGTTAAAACAAAAAGAAAAATTTCGAAAGTTTGGTACTCCAAAGAAGAAAAAGAAGAACATGGCTAAAGTAAGATGTTATGGTTGTCACAATTTTGGACACTACAAAATAAATTGTCCTAATCACAAAAGGGACGGGGAAGAAGACTATTCTACTAAGGAATTCAAAGAACCTGAGACAAAGAAGCATAAGAAGGAAGAAGCTAAAAAATGACTAAGATAATCTTCTTCATTAGAAGGTTTCTTTCACTTGTAAGTTATAGATAGGAAGCAATGTAAAGCAGATAGGATGCATTAGAAAGAAGCATCATAATAAAAGGATTAGAGATAAGAGCTCACGACATGGGAAGCAGAATGTATGTCTAGTACAAATCCTACTGATTTATAAATAGGAAGTTATTAGGAAACCTCATTAATACTTATAGAAGAAGAGGTCATCATCATCCAGGATCATCATAAAAGAAAGCATTTGCGGAATGAGGATATGAAACATCCTTGAGTTTCTTTATAGAATTCTCATCAAAGGATTCACTGACAAATAAAGGAAGAGAAAGGTTTTCATCGGGTATTCCAACTTGTGGGATTCAAAGGATGATGGTATGATGACACAACAAGAAAGCATGATAAATTCCTTTCGAATAAAGTTACTACAAGAATTCTAGATGACTGAAAGAAAGATGTGTATCTATGCTCACATAGATTATGGTAAAAAGTCATGTCATATGGTTACTATGAATCACTATCTTGGGAAATATGATCAAGAGAAGAAACAATATCCTCCTCTGAAGAATTGCAAATGTCACTCTAGATGAAATCAACATATATATGCAACATGAGGAAGTTGACTACAATCAAGGAACTCTGATTGGAAGCTCCTAGGAATGAACTGTGTGAAAATACAGGAAGAGATCGTGATAATATACAATGATGGTAGAACACATTCAACATCTGATGTCCAAAGAAGATGTGACTAAAATATCTCACAAAAGGATGTAAATACTCTGATGGAAGTCGGAAAAATATAGAGACCCTTCACATTGAATATTTGTGGGAAATGTATCAATCAACATTCAGGATGTTGATACTCATAGGAAGATGTCATGGTGAAATATAATCACAAAGGAAACATTGATTTAAAGTGTTCATTAATTATTTTTTAACTAACATCTAGATGGGCTTATGTAGGACTGTAAAAGGGAAGATCTATGAATGAGTTCCAAACAGACCATATAGAAGGATGTAATGTCCTTCCGGAAATATGGCATGAAATAAGAATGACATGAAGTAAAGCCAAATGGAAAATCTAATAGATCACTTTCTGATGAGTTGAAGGCATGACTGACTCATGAACAAAAGTGATAAATGATCTATGCCCTATATATAGAAGTTCCCAAAGGATGAAGACTCCTTATCATAGAAGAAATTCATGACATCGAAGAAAAGAGCTCTTCATGAAACTGATTGTTTTAGGATCTCCTTGTAAAGAGTTGTTATTAGGTCCCTGGTTAAGAGGGAGCTTGAGAATAAGTTTCTTAATTGGAATAAACTCAAAAATTCCTAAGTCGAAAGCTTAGGTATATTCCTTTGTGATAGGAATGAGTACATTCCTTTAATGAAATAAAACCTCCTGGTATAAGGAGTGATAGACATGTTATTTTGTGCTTCACCTTAGAAGACAAAATGGAAGATTGTGTAATCATTTGGCATCTGATGCTCTTGTGGGATGAGATAAGGAATCCCATGAAAGAGTAATCGTGGAGGGCCAATATTATTTTGGGACTGGAGAGTCCAAAAAAAGAATAGTCCTTATGGAGCACATACCAAGAGAACCCAGGTGGGGTATGTTCTGAGAGAGACAATGATGAGTATGTCTATAAATCATTGGTCTCGCCAGCATTTTCCTCTGATCTTGTGGAGAGATAAAATTGCTATTCAAGGCCTTACTATATAAATGTTGGTTGTTATGATGCTATACGAATGAATTACAAATCCAAATTCTTCTTATGAGAGATTCTTCAAATTGAGAAAGTCCAAGGTACCATTATGAATACCTCTCTAGTTAAGAGGGAGTGTTGAAAAGTGTAACTACATTTAGTCTTCATAATGACATGTAATTATGATTTTACGTAAAGAGTTGTAAATAAGAAAAATGTAATTATTATGTTGACTTGCTTCATGGGTTTCATGAGCAAGGGATTTTGTTTTTGTGTCAAGACTCCCATTGAGAGTCTTTAAAGTTTATTCATCTAAACATAAAAGAGTCATTGTCATGTAAATGAAGTCATGTTACACTTTGTAATAAATCAATATTGTCTATGTAAAGTTTCCTCCAAGAACTTGTCACCAAACCCCTTCAAGTCGGCCTACAAACTATGAAGAAACTGCAAGATGAAGTTGGCATAAACTCTAGCTGTCAAATTGGCCTAAAGGGCAGTGAAGAAGGGTATATATAACCTACTCGGCCTCATTTGGAGACACACAATTCGGACAAGCATTCACTGGATAAGTGCGAAAAGGAAGCAGAAGAAATTCACCAAGAATAGGGTTAAAAGGAGAGCGAAAAGGAAGCAGCAAAAGAAAAGTGTGAAGATTCCTCTAGACATCATCTTTTGGGAAGTGCGAAGTCTGGGAAATAGATTCTTCTTACCAATGCAAAGTTAAAGCAATGAAATTCTTCTAGGGCAGTAAGAGAGAGACACTACTAAGTGATCAGAGTAGAGACTAAGGTTCTCTCTAGAAGACTTAGAGACGAAGATTCTCTAGGGAAGTTGTGAAGGTGTAGTATAAAAGATAGAGACTGTGTTTCTCTATGAGGAAAGGCAAAAGAAGGAAGAGGCAGAACATCAAGGTGGGTGACACGGTTCTTGGAAGGATATTATAGTCAAGGTTCTAAGTCATGATCTTGGTACTTATCAATTGAAGATCTAGAAGAAGAATTTCATTGGGTTTTCCTCTTAAGAGGTGAGAAGTTTTGGCCCTAGCTAGAGAAGCCTATATACTGTGTCACTTGTCTTTATTTATTGATAATTGTCTTGATGAAAAGAACACACTAAGAAGATAACAAATAAAGATTATAAGTTAACAAGTAAAAACATATCACAAGCAATTATCAAGCAAAGAAATTGTTAACATTGAATGCCCTAGATTTCTCAACAGATTGAGGGATCTAAAGGCCCATCGATCAAGACTTTTGGAAATCTTTTGAAGAACTCCTTGTCAACATAGCACTTTTGTGGAGTTTGCAACAAGAGGAACTACCAAGTATTTCATCAAAAGACAACTCATCTAAAACTCTAGAAGGCATGCAAGATGGCATTAGACCATAAAATTAATATTAAAGAAAAATGCATTAGACTTATCTCCATTAATCAGTGTACTTGAAGCATTCAAGTAAGAATGAATGAATTTTAAAGCCCTAACCTCTTGCAAAGTTGCTTGACAAAAGAGAAAAATATCATCCACAAATTGTTAGTGAGTAATAAGTAAGTCTTCATTGAAAAAATCGAATCCCTTTGTAATGCTCTGAAGTCCATTTGGTTTAAGATATCTCCCAAATCCTTCGACTACTATAATGAAAAGAAAAGGGGATATTGGATCACCTTGGCGAAGGCCACGAGACGAATTGAAATTCATAGTGGGCGAACCATTCTGTAATATCCCTAACCCGAAATATTCCTCAAACCCCAGCAAAATCTCCAACCAAATATGTGCAAATGATATAATAACCCAGAAGTGATAAAATAACAGTGGAATAGCATATAATAATGTAAACCGGAAATATAAGCAGATACACAAGAAATGCAGTGAGAAATGCTAAGCCAATTTATTATACTGAGCAATAAATGAGTACAAGAGGTGATTAGATAGATGGCACCTCAACTTGCACAAGACAAGTGAAGAAATACTCTCAGAATGACAAGAATGGCCTCTTTACGTGGATGTTGTTGCTACTACTAGAAAAAAAATGATGATTTGGGGCTACTCCCCTCCTTAGAAAAAGTTGAAACTCTGGATTCAGGCTCTATTCAAGAAACCCAGAAAAACCCAGAAAGCTTTCCTAGAATGTCCTCACACTGATCTGCGTCCCATCTGCTGGAAAATCGTCGTGCTTCTGTTGTTGTTGGAAATCGAATGAGGATTTGGGGCTGCTCCCCTCCTCAAAAAAGGCTAAAACTCTGGTATCAGACTCTACTCAAGAAACCCAGCAAATCTGAAAAAGCTTTTCTAAAACGGTCGGCCCCTGAAAAATCACCCCCTTGGGGTTCTGCGCAGTTCCTCAAAGACACTGATGAAACTGCTGCTGAAATAAGGATGAAACTACTGCTGGAATGCCAATGGAAATACCTTGCTTGAGCAGGCGCTCGAAGTCCCCCGGGGCTAAGGGTGAGATCTCCGAACGAAGACACTCAATGCACTAAACAATGTTGCAGACTAGCTAAACAACCAGCGTGCTCTAAGTCGAAATGACTATCACAAATGCTCATAACCAGAATGATCAAAATGAGGGGACTCCTTTCTCTTTTATAGCCTTTGCCTCTCTTAATCCCAAGACTCACCTCCTGTGTGATTCCCCTCTTGCCACGTGTTCCTTTCCTCCTGCATAGTTCCTCCATGTGTCTACATGGGCTCCATTTCTGCATCCCCTTTTGGCCCCCTTGGCTTCCCTTTAAATTACAACATTGTGCTACTAGGAAGTGACTTTTTATTTTAAAAGTGAGTTATGTCCCCCTTCCTCACTTTGTATTTACAAATAACTATAGAAGGCAAAAATCGAACAAAATCGAATATTCCAATTAGCCATGGCTAATTAAAAATATTACACATTCAGAAGAATATAATAGAAGAGGGAGGATATCGAGGATTTGATCCAAGATACCCACACTGAGGAGAATCCAAAAGCATAAAGGACATTAAGAAGATATTCGCAACTAAGTCTGTGATATGCTTTAGAAAGATCCATCTTAATTAACATACCATATTTTTTTATTTCTTCAAGGAATAGATAACATCATGATTAGTCACAATACCATCAAGAATTTGACGTCCCTTAACAAACCCTATATGTTATGGGGAGATAATATTATTCAACGGGGGTTTAAGGCAATGGAAAATAACATAAGAAATAATTTTATAAATAACATTACATAAAACAATAGGATGGAAACCATTGGGGTCCTTCGATTTACCCATCTTAAGGATTAAGGTAATGAAAGTAGTATTAAGGCCCAACCATGCCTTTTGAGATTGATGAGATTCTTAAACCAAAGCATAAACTGATTTACAAGGCATAGCCATTACTACCTCTTCCACTTCCGATAATGTAATTTCCCTCATTAGAGCCTCATTTTTATCCTAATTGATAAGATGAGGAATATTAGTAATTATTTGTATGGCTTCCCATCTATTTGGAACTCGCTCAATGATCATCTCATGAAAATAACAAACCAACTCATTTTCAATTTCTTCAAGTTGTAGTAGGCGCTAACCCTCTTTATATTTGAGAGAGAAGAACTTATTGTGATGGCGATGCTTAATCATGTTCTTATGGAAAAATTTTGAATTGTGCTCCCCTTCTCTCGACCATTGAACTCGTGATTTATATTTCCATAAGATCTCCTCTTGTTTCCTCTTTTGCTCAATTTTATTAACCAATCATTAATTATCCCTCTTCCATGATAAGGGTCTTGAATCTTCCCTATGTAATAATGTGTTGTTGTACTTGTTGCATATATGCTCCATGTACTTGTTTACATGTTAAGATATGACTAAACTCTTTGTGGTTCCATTCTTTAATTTTCTTTTTTAATTCTTTCAGTTTGAACTAAAAGGAATGCATCTAATTCCATCCTTGGACATCAATCTCATCCCACCAAATCTGAGCTTTGGTTAGGAATTCTGAATCATGTAGCCAAAAACTCTCAAAATGAAAGGGGTGGCTTATAGGGGTGATTTTCGACTGCCCTAGTTTGAAGCCGGAAACTGTTGAAACTGACACTGCGACTGCAGAAGTAAAGATTTACTTGCGAGGCCTAGAAGATCTCCTCTTTGGAACTGCATTGTAGTTTCATCTGAAACTCCTCTGAAACCCGCAACTTTTGGTGGTGGAATGAAGTCAATCCGATGAACGGTTTGCAAGATATCGACTGCCCTAGTTTGAAGCCGAAAACTGCTGAAACTGACGCTGCAACTGCAGAAGTAAAGATTGACTTGCGAGGCCTAGAAGATTTCTCTCTTTTTGAACTGCGTTGTAGGTTTCATCTGAACCTCCTCCTCTGAAGCCGCACCTTTTGGTGGTGGAATTGAAGTCAATCCGTATGAACGGTTTGCCAAGATTATCGACTGCCCTAGTTTGACGTCGGGAAAACTGCTGAAACTGACGTGCAACTGCAGAATAAAGTGACTGAGGCCTTAGAAGATCTCCTCTTTGATCGTTGTAGATTCATCTTTGGAACCTCCTCTGGAAGCCGAAACCTTTGGTGTGGAATGAATTCATCCGACGGTCGATTTGTGAGATATCGCCTGCCTAGTTTGATTAATGAAGCTGCTAATGCTGATGTTGCTGATCTAGGGTTTGTACTGGCTGATATGATCAGATTTTCATTGTACTATTTCTCTCTGTTGAATTATTGAAAATAAAAGAAGATTTGATCAAAGGGTTTCCCCACACATTGTGGGGTTTGTCCCTGGCTAGCCGCCACATCTTGTGTCTCTTGTCTTGGCTTGCTAATCTATGGAATATAATAAGAAAAAGAAGTAAATTGTTACAAGCATAGATTACACCATAACTTAACATGGTATCGGAGTTGAGGTGAAGACAAAGCCCGAGCAAGAGCAAGAGCATCATCAAAGAGAAGATTGGCAAGGCTATCCTAAAAGAACTATGGGGTTCTCAACACTCTTTCCTGCTGAAGACAAGCTCTGTGAGAAGCTAACTATCACAGATGGAAGATGTCTATTGATCTAACCCTTGAGAATAAAGGAGTGTTGGATCCTGTGAGAGGCAATATTGTTGAGCCTCCATCAAAGGCATCCGCTGCTGCCTGGAACAAATGGAAAAATGGAGAAGTCAAAACAATAGAAAGGACTCACACTGGGACGATGATCAAAATCCCTCTGATGGCAAATCATAGGAATGACAAATTCAACAGCAAAGGTAAGAGGAGAGCTAGGGATCGAGGAATAGGACAACCATTCAAGAAGGCTAGAAAGTCCAGGATGTATTAAATGCACCTAGTGTCCATCTCGGGAACGGAAGACAAAGGCTACAAGGTTACCTTCAGCGATGGCAAGGTATGTATATGGAAAAATAATGTTAAAGATGCCTTTACTCTTGGGTTTAGTGTTTGATTCATTATATTCAGGTCGATGGAAGCAAAGTCTGCTAGGGGTGTCATGTCTTATGGAAACATCTCTTTAGTCTTGAACTTGGCATCGGAGGTTTTTCCCACATTTCATTACAAAGGCTCTACCCAATTGTAAGACAAATGATAACAAGGATGCCCGAATTTCCAAGTAGAAGAAAGGTGTATGTCCGGGGTGTGCCAAAGGAAAGCTCAAAAAGAGGACCATTCCCTCAAAGCAAAGCAAGACCTCCGATATATTACAGTTGGTTCAACTCAGGATACCTTGAGTTGGCATTAAGAGGGAGACTACTACACCACATACTCCTGAGCAGAATGGTGTGGTGGAAAGGAAGAACCACACGATTGTGGACACTGACCGGACCATGCTACATGATTAAAGACTTCCGAAGTTTCTATGGGTTGAAAGTATAATCACCGTCGTATATGTACAAAATCGATGCCCTCATCAAGCATTGGGTTCCAAGACTCCTGAAGAAAAGTTCACCACAAGGTGAACAATCTTCCGACTTTGAGGAGCTCTCAAGAAGCCGACACCAGGGAACCGAAAGAAAAAGGATGATGAATCAATTTCTGATGTAGAAGAACCCATGGATCTGATAGATTCTCATCCACATGAGCCTTCCTCTTCTAGGAAGAGGCCTTCATGGCTTAGGGGATACTTGATGATGCTGAAGGACACGTTGCACCCTAAGGAACCTTCTGTCAAAGTAAGAAGCTTAATAGGTATCAGGGATACCTGACTATCATGAGCACGATCATACAAAATGAGCCTTCATCATTCTCAAGTGTCGTCAAGAATTAAGTATGGAAGGATGCTATGACCATAGAGTATGACTCTATTATGGAGAATGATGTCTGGGAAGTAGTTCCCAGACCTCAGACAATACAGTTGTTACTTCCAAATGGCTTTACAAGATAAAGCATGCAATAGATGAAAGTATGGAAAAGTATAAGGATCATTTTGTTGCTCGTGGTTTCTCCCAGAAGGAAGGTATAGATTATGATGTGATATTTGCACTTGTTGCTAGATATACGACCATCTGCTCGATCATAGCTCTTGTCGCTTCACAAGGATGGAACCTACATCAGATGGATGTCAAGACTTTGTTCTTGCACAGCTCGATCAAAGAAGAGGTCTACGTGGAGCAACCCGAAGGATTTGAGATTTATGATTGAAAATCTCATGTATGCAGGTTGGAGAAGGCTCTCTATGGGTTGAAGCAAGCACCCC